>CM046444.1:78537004-78731525 GCA_025506515.1 Flaveria trinervia
TTTGTTTTCAAGAAGGTAAAACCCTCTCATGGAGAGGGGGGGGCGGGCCGAAAATGCTCTTCTAAACAAGTTCCCCCCTAAATTTTAACCAGCATTTAATAGATTAGTCCCTTGTAAGTTTGTACAATTAATTTTTAATTGTATAACTTACACCCTCTTTTAATTACTTAATGTTTCTAACTAACTTAAATAACACTAAGTAATATTCTTGAACAAAATATCCTAATAAGTTGTTCCAATCTACATGCAACTTATTTAGAAAACCCATTTTCTAAATTGGTGTTATTATTTATTGCATGATCATATCATCAATTGAATAATTGTCGGTGATTGCAAAGCTTGTTATTGGGTACCCCAACTTGGATCATGACATATATCAACCGCATCAATGTTCTATGTTTCTTGGGATATAGAATCCAACAATCTCCCACTTGCACAAGATTCATAGAAGATTAATGCAAGCAGTAAATACCGCCCCCGCCTAACAACATTTATACCCTTAATACGCATGACTTATAGCCATACAATAACATCACCCATTCAAGTATCCTACTTGAAAGATTTAGGTGAATTGATCATCTATCCTTTTTTATAGATGTCTGTTAAAGCCAAACAAAGAGTGATCATTCCTTTGATTTAACTTATCCAGGCCTTAGACATCTTCCTCTCACGAATAAGAGGAACAAATCCCATCTTGACTACATACGTTTCTCACAATCACCTTGTATCACATTGAACATAGTCTCATGTACTGTCCATTATTTCAGAATAGCGGATAACCAGTAAAGGTATGACACTTGGTGAATATCAAAACCCAATATTATCTCAGGTCTGAGGTACCAAATGATATTCGCCTTTACTCAAATTTACTTATGATCAATCAATAAGATTCCACGTAGTAAAATTTGAGATGCGGGTTAGTCCATATTGTATCCCCAAATACCTATGAACCTGGGCAGCAACCCATTGCTCTAATTCCTCTTTATGAATATCAACCAATCCAAGTTATAATAATCTTACCCTCACACTTGTTCCCACAAGTCTGAACGACTACGGACGTTTAGAGTAAACAATTTACTCATGGATTAAACATGCTAAATTGGAACATTAATTGAAACATTATAACCAAATAATTTTATTCACATATACAGAGTTCCACTATCCAAACAAATTTACAGATCAAATCCGTCACTAGAATATCAAGTCCCATGGCACAACTATGACCTTCTGTTTTGCCTTTTTCAAGGAGCTTCGTGAGAGGATCTGCAATGTTTTGATCCGTGTGAACTTTACAAATTCATACTTCTCCTTTTTCAACTTCATCTCGTAGTAGTTGAATCTCCGCTCAATGTGCCTAGTCTTTTGATGAGCACGAGGTTCCTTGATCTGGGCAATCGCACCCTCGTTTCACAAAAGATCTCTAGGGGGTCCTGAATGGAAGGGACAAACCCTAGATCGGCAATGAATTTCTTCAACAACCATGCAGCTTCTTGAGCTGCCAATGAGGCGGCGACGTATTCTGATTTTGTAGTTGATAGAGCCCAACACATCCTGTTTGGAGCTCTTCCAAGAGACCGCTCCTCCATTCAGAATGACAAATATATCCCGATTGTGACCGTGAACATCACGATCGGTTTGGAAACTCGCATCCGTGTAACCTTTTACAACAATGATTCCTCATCACCAGAGTCCAATATTAGGAACATATCTTTTGTCCTCCTTAGGTACTTAATATGTTCTTAACAGCCATCCATGACTGTTCCATATTTTGCTGGTACAGCTTGTCATGCTTAAGGAAGCGCATGACACGTCCTCGAGTGCATATCATTGCATACATTAGGATCCAATAGCATATGCGTATGGAATTGCCTTCATTTATCCTGCTCATGCCTTGCTAGGAGACATTGGATCTTACTCAACATCGTCATCTTTGAATAGGTACCGTACCTTTATTAGAGTTCTCCATCTTGAACCTTTTCAAGATTCTCAATGTATGCACTTTGATTTAAAAAGCCAATCAAACTGCCTTTATCTATCCTATATTCTTTATCCTAAAATATAGGCTTCCTCACCAATGATCCTTATGGAAAACAACTTTCCAAGCCGGATTTTACCCTTCCAGGTTGAATGTCGTTCAAAATAGTAGTATGTCAGGTGGCAACTACACTTACAGGAAAGTGATGAGCCCCACTAGCTTTCTATATACCAAGTTCTTCATCTTCTTGATGAATCCGATTAATTATGTGCTTCAACCAAAACGGTATTCCAACTTTGTCGATGCTGTTTCCAATCCATAGATTGATTTTCTTTACCATTGATACTTTTCAGATGTTTGGTCGACAAAACCTTCCAGCTGACCATATAGACCCTTTGAAGGATCAGTGATCACAAGTTTGATGTATCAGAATGTAAAGCAGCGGAATACACAAACGAATTAGACAAATTGTAGCAAGCAAACATATATGTAAGCGTTAAGATCGCATACGGTTATAGGGAGAGAATATGAATTTCTGATTTCTAGGAATGTTTATAGATGTAGAATATTTCTAATCAAATCAATCAATATTCCATTCAATTGCTCATTCACTCCCTGATTACAATGGGTTGTCACTCCTTATATAGAGTGCAACAGTCACTGCTGTTATCACGAAAGTGACAACTGGCAGATCCAATACAGAAATAACTAAATCTTAACAACTACTGAAATGTTCACAACTACTGAGAACATATCAGCAAGTTAAGTACAAAATATAAAACTACTGAAACTACAACGACTGAAGAACAAGCTCTTCAGTCGTTTTACAAAACTACTGAAACATAAAACTAAAACTACTGATATCACAACTACTGAAGAAGTACTCTTCAGCAGTTGTGACAAACTACTGAGGCTCAGTACTTGGTCTTCAGACTTTGACCTTCAGGCGTTTCATCAGCTGATGACTTCAGTAGATATCATCAGCTGATGTCTTCAGTCTTTGTCTTCAGACTTGTACATCAGTTGTTGATCTTCAGCACTTGTGAACTCTTCAGCTGTTGTACTTCAGTACTTTGGTCTTTCAGCTTCAGCACTTGTGTCAGCTTCACAGCTGTTGTACTTCAGCACTTTGGTTCTTCAGCTGTTAAGGTCTTCAGCACTTGATCTTCAGCTGTTGAAGTCTTCAGCACTTGTCAAACTACTGATGAGGCTTTCAGCAGTTGTTGTGATACCGTGTGGGACTTAGAGATTTTCTGATCTTGGCTCATTGGTTCTTTTGGTCCAACAAACTCCCCCTGAACCAATGCAGCCAAAACCTCTAACTTATTTATACTCCCACTTATTGATGGCAAAAATTGGTCTTTTTCCTTCTTGATCAGTAGAGAAGATGACCCATGTACGCTCCGGCCTGGGAAGAACCTCAAATATTGTTTGGCAGAGTATGAATGGGAACTCTGTTTTGGGGAACTGGACACAGAGTTGTTATCCCATTCATGAGATTCACTTCCCCAAATGAGTCTGTATGACTCACGGACATAGGCCTCAAGGAGAACAATTTGTTCCTCTGAGAGAGTTCTTCAGCTCCTCCTTCGAAGAAGAACTCTGGACCATAGTACTCTGATAAGTACTTCATGGTCCTGCCATTTTTCAGCTCCACCGTAGTTACCTCCCTGTATACAAATTCATCCGGATGGTTGCCTTCAAGGAGTAACTGGAGCTCATTCTTTGGATGTCTTCAAGCTTTTTGTATAACAACCCCTTCTTAATCATCTTGTTTTCTAGTAAGGCTTGAGGTGTCTTCTTTGCTTGGTGAGCTTTCTTGAATTCATCAATGATTTCCCAGGTGAGACTACAACGGCCAGCATGATGGTAGATTCTATTGTTTTTCGTACTTGGCCGTTGTATCTGTTGGGATAGTTCTTTTATGGATTCTAGAACTCACCCTGGGGTCTGGCCATACTCTCACTCTCTCCCTCTGATACTGAAAGGTGTGTCTGAGAGTGTACAGCCTTTGAGCATGCCCTTTCATGGCTTGAATAGATGATGACTGAGGAAATTCCTTGTCAACCATCTTCAACAGTTGCTCATCGTGCTTTTTCTGCTGTTCTTCTTCTTCTATCTTTACTCTGACCATTTCCCTTTGAGAGTCGGGTGTGATCATGGATTGACTCTGGGGCTTTGGTAGCTTCAGAACAGCAGAGAGTGGCAGACTATCATCTTCATCCTCTTCTTCTTCTTCTTCTTCCATCCTCAGCACCCTTCTCCTCTACGGGGTACATCACTGGATGATGGTTGGGTTGGTGAAGGATTTGGTTTTGAGAGAGAGGATGTTTGGATTTTGGCTTAGAGGTTGGTTGGGAGATTTGAGGGATAGGATCTGTTTGAGTGGGTGGAAGGAAGGTTGATCTAGCATCCTTGTAGTTAATTTTGCTTTTGAAGTTTAGCCATCTCTAACCTTTTGCCAGCCCCAGCCTCATCAAGGGCTTCCACAATGATCCCTTTGTTGAATTGCTCAGCAGACACAGATTCTGGTGGCTATAGCCAGAATGCTGTCCCTGGACCATGCGCGATCTCCATTAATGATCTTCCCAAGTATTTTGCAATAAAGCGGATCATTATTTCCAACCTCTCTTTCTCAGAGCATCGTACCCTGCCCATCGGTTTGTATCTCTTGTACCTCTAACCTTCTGATCTCACTATCCAGTGTGCTGTCAAACCCCTGCCTGAATAGTTGGTCAATTATTTTATCCATGGAGCGGCTTGTGTGGTGTCAGCTTCTTTGACCAGCTCCTCCAAGATTTTTCTTCAGCAGTTTGATCATCAGCACTTCTCTTTCGCTTGTACGTGAGCAGAGGTTGCTTTTCTTTTTCTCCTCTTTTCCCCAGATCTCTTCCTCTTTCTATCTTTCACTGCAGTACTCTCCCCCTTTTTGGTTGCATTGGAGGAAGGGGTTGGTACCGCAGAAAGAGTCTTTGTGACAGCAGCATCAACCATGGCTGTAATGTTGAGGAAAGCCTCTCATCAAGGTTTGATCACTATATCAGTGATTATGGGGGTGATGAGAGGGAGGGAATTTTGTAGTATAGCACCTATTTGCTCAGGAGGTTCTGTTCCTGAGAAGTAGGGCCTGAAGCAGAGGCGGGTGTGTTGATTTTGGGGTGGCTCTGTGTTTGGGAAACCTTCAAGGAAGGTGCCATCTGTGGGTGTATGATGGTGGCAGATGGACTTGCATCCTGAGACATCTTGGCCAGCAGCTCTTTGAGTCTGCTAACTCATCCTCTAGAATGGTGTTTGAGCAACTACATCGAAAGAAGCTCAGGTCATCATCAGTTATGCTGAATCACCTGACCTCCTGCTTAGAGCAGTTTACATGCACTGGGTGTAGACCAGTTGGTGCATGTGCCCCTTGTGCTTGGTACTGGGGACTTCCAGCCTCAGGACAATGTCCATCATCAGCTGTTGCCTCTAGGAGGTCTTAGCAATGTTACCAGCCTCACTCTGGTCATGTGCTGAGTCAGAGAGGTGGCAGCCTCACTAGATATTCTAATCTCCTTCTCTACACCAGGAGATAGAATTGGGAAACCCCTGTGCTGTGGGTTCTCAGATGCACTGTGTTCCTCCCCCTCAATTGTAGAGGTATTCCCAGTAAGAAGTGGTTTCTGGGGAGGGGTGAGGAGTGCAATTGAGTCAGCACTTGATGCAACTATTAAAGTTGGGCTGTGAGGGGCGGTTGTTTGGGTAAAGGGGTAGAAGCAGTGTGCACCTGGGGTGGATGGTGCTCTTCAATGGCAATCTCCTCAAGTGAGGAAGATCCCAGATAAGTAGGTGCCCCTGGGTTGCTGCAGGCTCCTGTTGAGGAAGCCTGAGCGGCTGTAGCTGGAGAGTCATGGTATCCACTAGGGGGTTTGGACTAGTGGATATATCCTGCGTTTGTTGTGCAGGAGCATCCTCAGGGGACTCAATTCCCTGAGTAGCCTTTTGGGTTTCTTTTTTTGGGTTTGGTGGGGACATTGGATTTGGAGGTGGTGGCTGTGGGTTCCAGCTGCGTGGGTTTTCGCAGCTTGGCAGCCAGTTTGAGTGTCGGTCGGAGTTGTGCCGGGTATACTTCGGGCAAAACAGCCGTAGCAGGGACTCCCAAGCCAACAAGTCCTCAGCATTAAGCTGTCTATTATAATGGCCATTATGAACCGTGGATAGAGTATCCAACGGTTGGCAGTTAATTTTTGAGCCATATCTTTGAGCTCTGAAAATATTAATTCTGAAAAGTTCAGTGGTTTTTGCTCAAGGATAGAATACAATACCTGCTGCCATTTGGTGGACATTTGATCCCAAGACGATGTCTTAGGGGCCAACACATTGACCATGTGAAAGATCAGGCGCTCAGCGTCATTAAAGTGTTTCTTCATGATGGTTGTGGCACTGAGATCACCTTGATATCCATGCTGAGCAAATGATAGATCTATGGTGCCCTTCGGATATCCAGCAGGAGAGGTAGCATCACTCAGTTGAAGAATTTTACGGATTGTTGCAGGAGTAATCACTACTTCTTTGTTGTTGACGACTGACCGGAGGGATCGTGTGTTGCTCTCCTCAGTAGTAACATTAACGTTCATCCAAAATTGGTTCAAGGATTCGGCATGTAAAACGGGGTTCAGAAGGAATGCCTTGTTGTATGGGGACTGAACCATAAGATCGATAGCAGTATCGAACTTAGTCCAGATCGGCGATTTTGTGAGGTAGGCAACACAGTTGTGTCGCGTTTTAATTTGCAAAGACGCCATGGAAATTTGTGGAGAGGAACGTTAGGTTTGAAGAAGATGAAGCATGGAGAGCTCAGGTTAAGGGTATTATAGGGTACGGGTGAGGAAACGACTGAAGGATGTGGTGTTAGTCATCAGTAGTTTTAAACGACCGTTGACATGGTATTATCCTTTCAGACGTTGAAACAGCTGAAGTCGCGGTGTTAGGCATCAGTAGTTTAGAAAACTACTGAAGACCGTGGTTTTGACTTCAGGTGATTGAAACAACTGAGGACATGGTGTTTGTCATCAGTAGTTATGAAACTACTGAAGACAGTGGTTTTGTCATCAGCTGTTGTAAACAACTGAAGACTTGGTATTGGTCATCAGTAGTTATAAAACTGCTGAAGACGTGGTTTTGCTTCAGTTGTTTAAAATGAAACAGCAGTTGTACAAACGACTGAGAGAAAGTTCTCTTCAGTTGTTTTCGTCAATTCTTAGCTTTTCAGCTGTTTCAAACTGTCCTCAACACATTCATCAGTCTTTATGGCTGATTTCAGTTGTTTCATAGGACATCAGTACTTATCTGTTTTTACTGATTTCAGTAGTTATGACTACATCAGTAGTTGTAACTACTTCAGTAGTTTAGAACAGATGAAGTACTTCAGTACTTGTGAGAACTTTTAGCCTTCAGTAGTTATAAAAACTACTGAGGTTAAAAGAGCTCATCAGTACTTATATGTGACAACACTCATGATCATCAATATGAATTACTGAGATCATCAGTAGTTGTCACCTATTCTAGCTGCAGCATACCAAGCCTTAACACCAGTTTTGGAAAGTTGAACTATCCAAAGGCTTAGTAAAATGTCTGCAAGCTCATCAGCACTGGCACAAACTTAGGATCAATCAGACCTTTTTCAAAACAATCTCTTATAAAATGATGTCTGATCTCTATATGTTTGGTCCTAGAGTGCTGGACTGGATTTTTGACAATGCAAAGAGCTGAAGCACTATCCATTAACAATGGAGTCTTAGTCTCTGTAATGCCATAATCCAAAAGTTGGTTTTGAAGCCAGAGTACCTGAGATGTACAGCTTGCAGCAGCAATGTACTCTGCTTCCGCAGTGGATGTAGCAACTGAGGTCTGTTTCTTGCTCTGCCAAGAAATCAAGCAGTTGCCTAGGAATTGGCATCCACCAGAAGTTGATTTCCTGGTCAACTTACACCCTGCATAGTCACTGTCAGAAAAAGCAACTAATTTACCAGAATGTCTGGTAGAATACCATAAACCTAGAGATGGAGTGCCTTGCAGATATCTAAAGATCCTCTTGACTGCAATCAGATGAGACTCTTTAGGTGCAGCCTGAAATCTAGCACAAACACATGTAGCAAACATAATATCTGGTCTAGAAGCTGTTAAATACATCAAGGACCCAATCATACATCTGTAAAGTGTTTCATCAACCACTTTACCTTTCTGATCTGAGTCCAGTTGTGTGGTGCTGCTCATGGGAGTAGAACAGGGCTTACAGTTTTGTAAATCAAACTTTTGCAAAAGATCTTTTGTATATTTGGATTGATGAATAAAAATTCCATCAGCCTTTTGTTTGATTTGCAACCCCAGAAAGAACTGTAATTCTCCCATGGCACTCATTTCAAACTTCTGTTGCATCAACTTTGTAAAGGCATCACACAACTTTGGATCAGAGGATGCAAAAATATATCATCTACATAAATTTGAACAAGTAGATTATGCTGCCCAGCTTTCTTAATAAATAAAGTCTTGTCTATGGAGCCTCTAGTGAAATTGTTTTCCAGAAGAAAGTTTGATAATGTCTCATACCAGGCTCTGGGAGCTTGTTTTAACCCATAAAGAGCTTTATCAAGCTTATACACCCAATTAGGATGTTTGTTGTCCTCAAAGCCTGGAGGTTGACATACATAAACCTCTTCTTTAACTTTTCCATACAAAAATGCACTTTTGACATCCATTTGAAAGACTTTAAGTTTTTGATAAGCAGCATAAGCTAAAAACAATCGAATTGCTTCCAGTCTGGCTACAGGGGCAAAGGTTTCATCATAATCAATACCTTCTTCTTGTGCAAACCCCTGAACAACCAGTCTGGCCTTGTTCTTAACAATAAGCCCATTTTCATCAGTTTTGTTCCTAAACACCCATTTAGTGCCTATTGCACACTTACCTGGAGGTAGAGGAACCAGTTCCCACACTTGCTGTTTCTTGAACTGAAGAAGCTCAAGCTGCATGGCATCAACCCATCCATTGTCCTTTAAAGCAATGTGATAATTCTTTGGCTCTTGCTGACTGATGAAGAGAGCATAGAAGCAGAAATTTGACAATTGACTTCTTGTTGATACTCCAGCAGTGATAACCAATGATTTGAGACATGGGGTGATTCTTCAGATCTTGATACACAATGAGATCTGTGCAAGTGTTTGTAGCCGGTTCAGCAGCAACAGATGGTGATGGTGAATCATTTCCTTGAAACCAATCAGTGGATGGTAATTCAAAGGAAGTTGAATTCGAAGAAATCTCATCAGCATTTGTTGTGGATGTGCTACTGGCGCTACAGGAACATCAGGTCTAGTTGATCAGGCAGCTGATCACTAACCTGAAGAGGTGAGTACTGCAATCATCATCATCATCAGCAGTACCACCAGGTGGTGAACTGTTGACAGGAGCAACAGCAGGAGTTTGATAAGGAACATATTGCAGTATGTCCAGATCAAATAACTCCACAGGACTTTGTGGAATCTTGTCCTTTGGAGATTCATTAAACTTAACATGTAGAGTTTCTTCAACCATCTTTGTTCTGCAGTTGAAGACTCTGTATGCTTTGCAAGTAGATGAATAACCAACAAAGTATCCTGCATCCACCTTAGGATCAAATTTGTGGAGTTGATCCTTTGTGTTGAGAATAAACAGGGACACCCAAATGCTTTGAAAAATGAAATCAGTGGAGCCAAATGATGGAAACTTCATATGGAGTCTTCATCAACCTCTGATTTACTAAAACTCTATTTTGCACATAACAAGCTGTGTTGACAGCTTCAGCCCAAAAGGTCAATGGCAAACCTGAGTCAGCCAGCATGGACCTTGCAGCTTCAATGAGGTCCTGTTCTTTCTCTCCACTACTCCATTTTGTCCGGAGTCCTTGGAATGCTGAACTGCCTTTTGATTCCCTTTGAGAGATAGAAGTCATCAAGTGTATGATTTCTGAACTCAGTTCCATTATCACTCCTAATACACTTGACTGGAAGGGAATACTGCTTCTCAATGTACAGCACAAAGTGGATAATCTTCTGAGCAGCCTCATCCTTTGAATGTAGAAAGAAAGTCCATACAAATCTGGAGTAATCATCCACAATTACCAGACAGTATTCTTCTTTGCCATGCTCATTACTCTCACAGGACCAAAGATCCATATGCAGTAATTGCAAGCAGGCAGTGGACTTGGACACTTCAATAGGAGGAAATGAGACCTTGTGCTGTTTTCCTTTTAAACAAGCAGTGCAGTTGTTTTCACAGTGGAACTCCTTTATAGGTAACCCTCACTAAACTATTGTGTATAAGCTGATTCATGTTTTTGAGATTAACATGACCAAGCCTCCTGTGCCATAGTTTAGATTCTTGAGAAGAGGCTTTGGAAAATAGGCAAGGATTCCTTTGAGATCTATTTCTTAGAGAGATCTAAGGCATACACTCTTCCTGTCCTGTTGGCTTTCAGGAGAGTGTGATCATCCAACACCTTGTCAATCAAGGCAAAACTTTGGATGACAGAATCCTACAGTTTTGACTTGTGAAAAGGGCAACATGGCCTTTATCACACATTTGACTGACACTCAAGAGGTTGTACTTGAGATTTTCCACATGATTAACATCATCAAATTTGATTTCTCCATTGGAGACAAAGCCCTTACCGATGATGTAACCCCTAGCATCATTGCCAAAAGAGACAAATCCCTTCTTTCCTTGAGAGTAGTCATGAAGAAGAGAGTTTCCCAGTCATGTGCATAGATCCCCCACTGTCTACATACCAGATGCTATTTTGGCATGTTGAAGAACCCTGCAATAATAAACAATCAGTTAGTTTTAGAGACCCAAACCTTTTTGGTTTTGGGCCTGGTCTCATCAATAGATGGTAAACTACATGTTTATTTGTAACAACAGCCTGAGAGGAAGAAGATGGTGCAGAAGAGGAGTCCTTTGGCTTAGACCTCCTTTTCTGTGGTTTCAACATAGGAGAATCTAGTTGGTTAACTCTACCCAACAGATGTTGTACCATCATCACCAGCTGTGTCTGATTTTGTGATAAAGCTTTCAGCTCATCAGACACATTGCTAGTGGAGTTAGATAAGGTCCTATGTTGCACCTTCTTCTTTTGAGCACCCTCAGCTGTCACCTGTTTAACTCCTTCCTTTTTGGATTGCTTTAAGGACTTAAGGGTTACAGGATTTGATGTTGCTGATACAAATGTGGTCTCAAACTCAGTTTTCATTTTTACCATTTTCTCATTAATTTCTTCCTTTTGTTTGAGTTTGGAACCTCTTTTGTACCAACAATCATCTGTAAGATGATTGAACAAACCACATACTTCACATGGTTTCTTCTTCATCTTAGGTTGATCATCAACTAAAGATGGTGAAGCAACAGAAGACTTGTTCTTCAATGCTTTGGAAGCATTGGTTGCTTTCTTGACAGCATCTTTAGTAGTCTTCAAACTCTTTCTACTGCCAGTTTTCTTCTCTTCAGTACTGACAGCAGTTGAAGTTTGAACTTCAGGTTGAATCCTGCTCTCCAGTCCTTTCAGGACCTTCAGGATTGACTCCTGAGTTGATCAACTTATTGATCATGTGAATGTCAGCATTTGGACCATCAACATCAGCTGATAGGTTCAAGAGGACTTGATACTGACTGCTACTTCTGATTGTGCTGTATCAGAAGGTAGATCACATGACTTGATGGATTGGTTATCACTCTCACCATCAGATTCTACCTCTGCTCTTGGGGTAAAATCTGTAGGTGGAGCAGTGTGATTGTAACCAATTCCAAACTTCACATTTGAAGCAGATTGCTTACTAAGAAGCATTTCAAAACCTTTGCATGATTGTACCCATCTATCACACTCGACCTGGGTAACTGCAAGGGTTTCTTTGAGATCTTTGTACTTCTCTAGAAGTACATCTTCTCTAGCCTTATCATCAATTATTTTGCAATTCAGTTTATAAACCTCATCATTTTTATCTTTGAGCACAAACTCAAACTCAGCTTTGTTTTTGGAAATTACTTGTTCTAGCTCAATGTTCTTATTAATTAAAGCTACATTTGCTTCTCTAATGGAAGCAAATGCTGCTATGCATTGTTCAGAACATAATTTGGCTTTTGCCTCAGAGGATACCTGTGATACCTGAGGTGTAGAGGCATTGGAAGATGAAGTATCAGCAGACTCCAAAGCCATAAGAGCTAGATTCCCAAAGGGACTGTCACCACCATGTTGACCAGCACCTGAGAACAGTTGATCATGACCAGACAAGTCATCTGGTAACTGCTCCAGTCAACAACTCCTGGGGTGAAGAAGCTGTGTTGTTGAGATGAAGGTTGTTGATGAGATAGGGAAGGCTGAGGTTCTGGTAATGCATGAGGTTGTGGTGTCATAGGAACTTGAACTTGATTTGACTGTGGCATGTAATAACAAGGGTACTGATATGGCATTTGACCCTGAGGAACAAAATATGCCGAGATTGTTGTTGAGGATGATGACTAGATGTGACAGGATGTTGCCCTCTGTTTTGTTGACTATTGCCAGGAAAAGTCACAAAGGGTGCAGTAGAGTTTGATCCAGTTGATCTACACTCTCTTGCAAAGTGTCCAAGCCGTTGGCATTTGTGACACCTCAACTTGCTCTTGTCAAAACCAACTTTGGTTTTGCCAGAGAGTCCTGGGAATTTTCTTCCAGTTCTTTTGTAGAACTTCTGAGATCTGATATTTATCAAGGCCATTTGGCTCAAAATATCCATCTCTTCTAAGTCATCATCAGCAATCCCCTTGAGATCATCCATAATGAAACATAAATTGTCATTATTACCTCCAGTAAACTGACCATCAACACTTACAAATGCAGAATTAGAAGTGCTCGAAGAGAAATTATATGCTCATCATACTGGCATTCAGATGAAGCATATTCTGACTCATGACCCACCAAGGCAGTGTTGCCTTGATAAAGTCTTCAGTGAGCTTTCCAGATGAAGACAGCTTTCTCTTCTGTTCTATCTCTCTCTCAAAAGTGAGCAATTTCCCATGGAGTTGGGTGAGAGATAGTTTGTCCAAACTTGCACTGGAGCGTAGGACAATAGTATATGTGTCCCATCTCTCAGGCAGTGATCTGAGAAATCTGTTATTCATCTGAATATTGGTGTATTCAAGTTTGACCATTTTTAGTTCAGAGATCAAACAAGAAAACCGCTCATATTGTTGAGTCAGTGTCTCACCCTTTCTATGAGAGAATGTCTCATATTGTTGGGCAAGAATTTCTCTATTATTTGCCAAGACCTCATCTGTTCCTCCAAATTGTTCTTTCAAAGCAATCCAGAGGTCATGGGCAGTTTCATGATGCATTAGCCCAGAATAGATTTCATTGGGCAAAGCCATGGCCAGAATTCCATGGGCTTTTGCATCAATCTCAAGCAACTTTTTATCCTCATCTGAGTATTGCTCCCTCCTCTTCGGAACCATTTGATTGGTTTCCGGGTTATTCACCATAGGCTTGTGTGGACCATGTACCACTGATGTCCAACACCCTGCGCTGTTAACAGACAGGTGATGGAGCATACGTCTTTGCCATATGTTACTCATTCCTAACCAGCATAGGAGGCTTGGTTGAGGAACCAGTATTGTGAGGATCATTGGAGGGAGTGGTCATTTTCAGTTCAAAACAGTTTAGTTCAAGTTTTAAAAAAGTTTTAGACAAACCACAACAAACTCAATGAGAACCAAGAATAAGATCTCAGGATGAATGAGCAGAAATACAGAAAATTCAATCTCTATAACCGTTTCTTGCAAAAACAAAAGCTAATTCAATCAAACTTGGATCTGAATAGCAGTTTCAATGATCAATTATTAGATCGATCAATGATTAACCTGCTCTGATACCATTTGACAGGATCAGTGATCACAAGTTTGATGTATCAGAATGTAAAGCAGCGGAATACACAAGAATTAGACAAATTGTAGCAAGCAAACATATATGTAAGCGTTAAGATCGCATACGGTTATAGGGAGAGAATATGAATTTCTGATTTCTAGGATGTTTATAGATGTAGAATATTTCTAATCAAATCAATCAAATATTCCATTCAATTGCTCATTTCACTCCCTGATTACAATGGGTTGTCACTCCTTATATAGAGTGCAACAGTCACTGCTGTTATCACGGAAAGTGACAACTGGCAGATCCAATACAGAAATAACTAAATCTTAACAAACTACTGAAATGTTCACACTACTGAGAACATATCAGCAGGTTAAGTACAAAATATAAAACTACTGAAACTACAACGACTGAAGAACAAGCTCTTCAGTCGTTTTACAAAACTACTGAAACATAAAAATAAAACTACTGATATCACAACTACTGAAGAAGTACTCTTCAGCAGTTGTGACAACTACTGAGGCTTCAGTACTTGATCTTCAGACTTTGACCTTCAGGCGTTTCATCAGCTGATGACTTCAGTAGATATCATCAGCTGATGTCTTCAGTCTTTGTCTTCAGACTTTGTACATCAGTTGTTGATCTTCAGCACTTGTGAACTCTTCAGCTGTTGTACTTCAGTACTTTGGTCTTTCAGCTTCAGCACTTGTGTTCTTCAGCTGTTGTACTTCAGCACTTGTGTTCTTCAGCTGTTTACTTCAGCACTTTGTTCTTCAGCTGTTAAGTCTTCAGCACTTGATCTTCAGCTGTTGAAGTCTTCAGCACTTGTCAAACTACTGATAGTCTTTCAGCAGTTGTTTTGTGATACCGTGTGGGACTTAGAGATTTTCTGATCTTGGCTCATTGGTTCTTTGGGTCCAACACATCTTCCTCAACATATCCATTTAGAAAGCGGTTTTGACATCCATTTGCCAAATCTCATAATCTAATGAGCATCTATGGCAAACAATATCCTTATAGACTGTAACGTCGCAACAGGTGAGAAGGTTTCATCATATTCAACCCCTTGAGTTTGAGTGAAACCCTTTGCTACAAGTCTAGCCTTATAAGTATCAATTTCCATGCATATCGGTTTTCTTCTTGAACCCCTTGCTTCCAACTACTTTGGAGTTAAGAGGTGGTACAACCAAGTCCCATACTTGATTGTCATGCATGGATTGCATCTCAACGCTCATGGCCTCGAGCCATTTGTCACAATCGAATTGGACAATGCTCATGTTATGTGGTTGGTTCATCTGAATCTACCACATAACATCCATCCATGAAAAATCCATATCTTTCATGGATTAGTAGTTCTAGCACTTCGCGAGCGTTTGTGTGTATTGATCACCACTTGATCATCTTCAACATCCTCATGTCGAGTGCTAGTTTCAACCAAACGTGCATCGGGTTGTGGTTCTTGATCCTCGTCAATATCCACTTCTACTGCTAGTTCCTTCCATAAGGAACTTGCTTCTAAGAACTCACCCTTTCTGGCAACAAACACCTTTTGTTCTAGTGGATCATAAAAATAATATCCCATAGAATCTCTAGATATCCAATAAAGATGCACTTGGTGGATCGGACTTCCAATTTGTTTGGGGTGGGAGTCTTAACATAAGCTTCACAACCCAGACCCTAAATATGATAGGGATGGAACTCTTCCATGCCATATTTCAAAGGTGTCTTTTCCACCTTTTTGGTTGGGCCATATTTAGAATACGGGTCGCGGAGAGCAAAGCGCAACCCCAAAATGATAGAGGTAATATGCTTCTAGCCATCATAGATCAGACCATATCCAATAAGGTTCGATTTCTCCTCTCAGACACACCATTATGTTGTGGTGTTCCAGGTGGAGTGAGTTGTGAGACAATCCCACAACTCCTAAGATGATCTTGAAAAGCATCACTTATTTCACCTCCTCTATCGGTGCAAAGAACTTTAATCGACTTGTGGAGTTGGATTTTGTACCTCGTTTTGAAAGATCTTGAACATTTCAAAACCTTCATCTTTGTGTCTTAACAGGTACACATACCCATAGCGACTAAATCGTTAGTAAAGGTAATGAAGTATCTTTCACCATTCCTAGTCATAGGCTTAAAAGGACCACATACATCTGAATGTATGATTCCTAACAAATCTTTTGCCCTTTCGTTAGTCCCACTAAAGGGTGCCTAGTCATTTTACCTTGTAAACAAGACTCACACACATCAAATGAATCACATTCAGTTGTTTTTAAAAGACCATTCTTTTGTAGTGTTAGAATTCTTTTCTTGTTTATATGACCAAGACGACAATGCCAAAGATAGGTATCACTCAAATCCAACTTGAGTTTCTTGGTGCTAGTTGGGTACATTGACCTATTTAAAGTACTTTCATGAACCAATTCATAAATACCATTATGGGAATAGCTTTAAAATAGAACATATCATTTAAAGAAACATGAATATCTTTTTCAACAAATGATAATACATATCCAAATTGTTTTAAAGGGCTACAGAATAATATTCCTAGTCAATAGGAGCATACAAACATTGTTCAAAATTACTTCCAAACCATTTGGAAGTTTCAAGATGTGTCTCCACGGGCTTCAACTTGAACTTTAGCCCCATTGCCCATGTAGAGGCTAACATCCCCTTTCTTGAAGTCACTACTTCTTTTGAACCCCTACAACAAATTGTAAATGTGAGTTCCACATCCGGTATCTAATACCCATGTGTTAGAGCATGTCATGTTTAAATCAATATGGATCATGTATATTGTACTGAGGTTTGACTAGCATCCCTCTTTGCTTTCAACTCTTGGAGATGGACAGGATAATTTCTTGCCTAATGTCCAATCTCCCCACACTTGAA
Source organism: Flaveria trinervia (assembly GCA_025506515.1). NCBI lineage: Eukaryota > Viridiplantae > Streptophyta > Magnoliopsida > Asterales > Asteraceae > Flaveria > Flaveria trinervia. The sequence continues at coordinate 78,553,782 of CM046444.1, forward strand.
GCATGGGCATTAGTAGCAACCTTTGCTTCTTCTCCTGTGGTTTGGGTGGTACCCTTACCACCCCTTTCCTTTCCCCATACGGGTCCCTTGCCCTTGGCAACCTTTGCCTTGGGTGTGGGATGAGGCCATTTCTTGTTCCCACCTTCATTGATGGTGTGAACGGGTAAAACTCTTTTACCCATGGCCGCCTCGGCCGTTTTAAGCATTGAGTGAAGTTTACCAATGCTTTTGTCCCAAGCATTCATGTTATAGTTCAACACGAATGTCTTGAATTTCTTGGTAAGGCCATTGAGGATCAAATCTTTGGCCAATTCCTTAGAGACAGGACAATTAAGCCTTTCCATGCGGTCAATGTGGCTTTTCATCTTAAGTACATAAGATGAAACCGATTGGTTGTCGTCCATACGACATGCGTGGAGTGCTCGAACCGTTTCGAACACTCAACCCTCGCTTGCTGTTGAACGTTTCCTTCAGCTGGGTTATCATGTCGTAAGCTCCGTGATGTTCATACTCCTTTTGGAGATCTGGAGTCATGCTCGCCAGCATGAACAAGACACTTGGATGGAGTCCTCAGTGTACTTAAGCCAATCGTGATAGGCCTCCTCATCATCCTTAGAAGGTTGATCGGGATAGGGTCATCTAAAATATATGATCGTCTCTCTTGCTTGAGAATGATTCTCAAGTTTCGATACCAATCAATGAATTGTTATGATTTAGATGTTAATTTTGGAGAATCGCTCGTAATGATTGGGCGGACGCGGATGAATTTCCATGTTCCTGGTTATTGGAGGCCATCTACAAGATATTAACAAAGATAAATTTTAGTATTTTCGATATTGTTATTTTTAATAATTAATACCTTTTAAGGTCATTTTCATATTAAAATCTAGAATCCAACATTTGATTTAAATTGTGGTTAGGTGACCTTTATCCCATTATTTAAAATGATAAGTGGTCAACGATTGACGATTGCAACAATTTGCAACTTCTAGAGATATGGGAAGATCCAACCTTTGGATATACCGGAATGGAAGTAGGAGCACATCACGATGGATTTCATTACGAAGCTGCCATGTACTCCGAAAGGGTATGATGCCATATGGGTGATTGTGGACCGTCTGACGAAGAGTGCTCACTTCCTACCGATCCACGAGACATATTCATCCGAGAGCCAGGCTGACCTGTTCATCGAGGAGATTGTAAACCCGTCGTGGTGTGCCGGTGTCCATTGTGTCTTATCGTGATACCCGGTTTACATCTAAATTCTAGAAGAAATTCCACGACGCTATGGGGACGAGGTTACATATCAGTATGGCTTATCATCCCCAAACTGATGGTCAGGCAGAGAGGACCATTCAGACATTGGAAGACATGCTTCGGGCGTGTGTGATCGATTTTGAAGGAAGTTGGGATGACCACTTACCGTTAGTTGAAATCTCGTACACCAATAGCTATCATGCCAGCATTGGCATGCTACCATATGAGATGCTATACGGTAGGAGATGCAGAACACCCGTTGTTGGGGTGACATTGGTAGAAAGAGTTGGGAAGCGTCGAGGTAACGAGGCTACGACTGAGAAGCTTGAGAAGATCAATGCCTTCATGAAGGCAGCCAAAGATACACAGAAGTCGTACGCCGTAAACAACGCAAACCGATTGTGTTCCAGGTGGGTGACCGGGTTATGTTGAAGGTCTCACCTTGGAAGGTTTATTCGTTTTCGCAAGCGGGCAAGTTGAGCCCAAGATACATAGGCCCTTTCTCCGAATCATTGCTCGGGTAGGAGAGTGGCCTATAGATTGAAGTTATCCGATGAGTTAAGTGGAATTCATTCGACGTTCCATGTATCCTATATAAGGAAGTGCTTAGCTGATGAAGACATGATTGTTCCATTGGAGGATATCAAAGTAGACGAACGACTGAATTATGTGGAGCAACCAGTGGCAATCATTCATGGAAAGGAAAAGAGGCTGAGGAATAAAAGGTTCCCCTTGGGCGTGTAAGGTGGAAGCACAGGAAGGGATCCAAGTCTACGTGGGAGACTGAGGTAGAGATGAGACAGCATTACCCACAATTTTTTGAGGAATAACATGTTTCAGGGACGAAACCTATATAAGGGGGGTGGACTTGTACGCCCAGTTATTTTAAAATCAAAGAAAATAATGAATAAGTGAAAGAAGAGAAGGAAAAGGAATAAAACCCAAGTCTAGGGTAAAAAAGTTCCAAAAGGACAAATGTTTGAAAAGTGGGTGTAAAAGTTGCATGGCCCCCTATATCACATGCACCTCTGATTTTCGGGTATTAGAGTGAGAGGGAGCAGCAAGTTCTCGTTTTGAAGGAAGAACAAGGAAGAGTTTGAATTCAAGGTAAGTGTTGGATCAAGAGAAGGCTAATGCAACCAAAACTATATCACTTAAGTTATTTTGATGCTGCATGCAAAAGGCTTCCGAAGCTCATCATGGAACTTCCGAAGGTTGTAGAGTTCTTCCGAAGACAAAGGAAAAGTCCAGCTTCCGAAGACAGAATTCTACTTCTGAATAGACAAATGCATACTTCCGAAGTTCAAGACTTAGAAGAATAAAGTGAAGACCACTTCCGTAGTATGATGAAGAAGTCTCCAAGTCTTGGAAGAAGCTGCGCCTTCCGAAGTATAAGTGACTTCAAAAATACTTATTCCTCCGAAACCATTTAACCTTCGGAAGACACTGCTATGGCCAGTGGACACAAGTATGGTCTCTGACACTCCGTTGCAGACTTCTGATACAGCATAGCTTCTTCCTAAAGAACCATTTTGTTGACCATACTTTGTTCCACTGCTTACCTTTTCATGATAGTACCGTTACCATCTTTAGTTGGTGACAAAAGGTAAGTCAGGGATATGTCCTGACTACCTAACCAGATAAGAATTTATCCGAGATACCTTAATCTTTAGTCTTGTAGTATAGACATTAGGTATAGGATCCCAGCTGGTATCAAAGTATATCCTGCTGTAGATAGTATTATATATAAGTTCTCCTTGTAATTCATAAAAAAGTGAAAGCTTCTTGTAAGAGTCATTTGTATTGTGAGTTGAGAATCAATATAAAAAGTATCTTGAATTATCTTTCTGTGTTCTTAGTTACTTTTCATATTGTGATCAACTCTTCTTGATTCTTACCCGAGTGCGATTCTAGGTAAGTTTGAGAGAAAACATTTGTGTTTAAGTGACAAACACCGATCCTGCAATTGGTATCAGAGCTTCTCAGGCTCTTGATTGCGTGATCTAACCATCCAAATCAACCTGTTTTCACTCCTCCCTACCACTCACTTCCTCATATGGCCCTCAACAAATCTGAAGTAGAAATGGGGACGATGAACAAAGCGCCATCATCACCCCTGAAAACTTCAGGTCTTGGAGTAGAAGAATGGAAGGCTTCATCAGATACCAAGACAACAAGATGTGGAACTCGATTGTCAACGGACCGTACAAACCAAAGGTGTTTTCACCTGGTGGAAACGGTGCCATGATAGAAAAGGCTGTCGAGGACTATTCTGATGAAGACATAAAGAAGATGGACATCGACAGCAATGCTATGACTATTCTCATGACTGCAATACCGAACTCTATTATGGTGGGGTTTGAGCATTGCAAGACTGCCAAAAAATTGTTCGATGCACTTGCTCAGATGTATTCTTGCTCCAACGTCTCAAAGAAGGACTCACTGAAGCAGTAGTTCGAGAACTTCACTCATATTGCTGGAGAGACCCTCAGCCAGAAGTACTTCAGATACATGGATCTTATCTCTTCCTTTAGTCTGTAAAGATCACTCCTGAACTTAGAGATCTCACCAGAAAGTGCATGAGTGCTCTTCCAAATGAGTGGACATTCTACTATGTCTCTATCAAGAGAACAGAAAACTTGAACACTCTTTCCATGACTGAGCTCTATGGCATCCTTGATGGATACCGTCTAGAGATGAGAGTAAGAAAGGCCATCAAACAAGCAGATCCATGAGTCTTCCTGCTAGCAATGCATTAATGGTTGCTGAAGGCTTATTAACCCCTCAACCTCAGCACTTCTTGACTTATCAGCAGCCATCCTACTCTTCTGGTCCCTACATCACTTTTCCTGAGACTCCAAGGTATCAACAGGCTCAACACAACTCCTTCTAGGAAAGTTGTGCCTTTGTCTCAGGAAGCGGACACTCAGGAGATTTTCAATGCTGCTTTGATGATCTTGAGTGCTTCAGCCCAGATGACGTAGAGTAGGGACATTGTCCAGCAAATGTCCTTTTAACTTACAGAGCAAAGAAGTTCTTTAAGAGAACTAGAAGGCTCTTCCCTCAGAACCCAACTACCAGCAAGTTCGGGTTTGACAAAACCAGAGCAAATTGTTACAATTCTAACCAACTGGGTCATTTTGCAAGGGAATGCAAGGCTCCCAAGCCAATCTGGGAACCCCACAGGCCTCCACACATCCCCCAACCTCAAAGCCCACTGAGAAGTCAACTGAGACAGCTGTAATGGCTCAAGAAGTTGACTGGAGCTTCATGGTACAGGATGTGACTCCTGCTCAAGCTCTCATGGCAGGAACAGATAATGCCCAGGTCTATGAACATCTCGGCACTCCAGCCTGTATAGCTAATGTTAAACTCTATCAGGATTACAATTTGGAAATCAGATCTGACATTGAATTTTAAATATTCTAAAATCTGATTTTAAAAGAGCTGAATCTGTCTATCAAAAGAAAATTGATGAGTTGGAGAAAACTTTATCTCTTTTGAAACATGAACACACCCACTACAAGACCCAAATCAAGGATCTGATATCCAAAATGTCTGAGGCTCAAGCCCAGCTTGTCACTGCTGAGGCTCAGGCCAGGAAACATGCTATCTCTGAGCAAAACTTCAAGCTATTCTTGTATCATCCTCCCATTCCAAACTCTGTTATCAGAACAAAGAAGGGTTGGGAACCAATGAAATTGCTCCACCACACTCCTTTGAGTCTATCAGACAGCCCAGATGTGGTACTGAAGAGCAAGAGTTCCAACTGCTAACCCTCTCTTTCCAGAGTTAAAAGATGAGGCCCTAATAGTGGCCACCACAAGGAGGAACAGGTAGATACACCTATCGCTTCCTGTGATGATCAAATCCTAACCATCAAAGCCAAAAGAAGCAGAGCTAAAGTTGCTAGGAGAACTGCTAAGAATGGCGGAATCCAAACTGAAAATTGACCCCAAACAGAAGGGTGTCTTTGTTTCACTGGTTTCCAGTGTTGGGTACTTCTGACTCAGGAAAGAATGTAATACCAGCATTCCTGTCCTACCAAAAGATCAGAAGTTGAAAGGAAAGGTTGCTGACAAAGAAAAGAAAACCAAGAAATAGCAACCCTCACTTCCCAAAAAGACTAACATTGCATGCATCATGTGTGGCCTGCAAAGTCATATGGCAAAAGATTGTTACTACAATCCTGCAAGCACACATTATGCAAATAATGTTAGGAAATAAGGAGTCAGGGAAGGTTTCACATTTGGACCTTTCCATACGATTCAAGAGTTGAAGAAGGGAAAGCTAGGTTCCAAAGCCAAGTTGCTTCGGAAGAAACTCTTTCTTCCGAAGGGAAAATGGCTTCGGAAGCAAAAGCTACTAAGGTTCGGAAGAACAAGAAAGCTCTCTTGAAACCATCCGAGAAGAAGATAGCTTCGGAAGAGAAGGTGGTAAGGACTTCTTCCGGAAAGAAAGAAGCTTCGGAAGAAGACCATGCTGCAAAAGCATCTACAAGCTTATCCTCCAAAATCAGCCAAAGGGTGGACTGGAAGATCAAGGAAGATGTTGCAGCCCAAACCTCTTCCTCAAAGACCTCTGTTGAACCCCCATGCATATCATTTGGTTCACTCATGTCATTATCTTTGGAAGAACCCAAGACAAATAAAGCTTGGGTTTCCAAACAAAACTAATTCTCATCTTATGTGCAGGAACATCCATTTGACAGAACAACAATGTATGGATTGTAGATAGTGGATGCTCCAGGCACATGACGTGGAACAGACATCTCCTTCAACAATTTCAACATTATGATGGAGGTCCTGTCAAGTTTGGAGGTGAGGCTGGAGGATATATTTCTGGCAGAGGGAGTATATCCATGTATGTTAACCATTGATAAAGTTAACTTTGTCAAATAGCTTGAACACAATCTGTTAAGTGTTTCTCAATTCTGTGATTAAAAGCACCAAAAGCTTTTCACAGAACATGAGTGCATTATCCTCAAAACAGGGATGACAATTCCTCCGGAATTGGTGCTTCTTAGATCTCCCTGGAAAGGGGATATGTACAAGCTTGATATGAACAATGCTTCACTAATAGGTGAAGTATCATGCTTTCTTTCCAAAGCTGATAGTAATGAGTCAACACTGTGGCATAACGTAGTGTCATGTAAATTTTAAGACAATGAATAAATTGGCTAAAAATAACTTGGTACATGGTTTGCCTAAAAAGGAGTTTTTCTGCAAAGACAATTGTGTTGCATGCCTGAAAGGGAACAACACAGGACATCTCATAAATCCAAATGTGTTAACTCTATCACTACTCCATTGCACTTATTGCACATGGATCTTTTTGGTCCCACAAGTATAATGAGCATTGAAGGAAATCATACTGCCTTGTGATAGTTGATGATTTTACAAGATTCACATGGGTATTCTTTTTAAGAACTAAAGATGAAACTGCTGAAACGTTAAAATTTTTTATTCTTAAAACAAAAGTTCAAATTGATCACAAGGTTAATGTAATTAGATATGATCAAGGGACTGAGTTTAAGAACTCATTCTTGACTCAACTAAATGGTGTACTGAGAGGAGGAATAGGACACTTATTGAGGCTGCTCGACTATGTTAGCTGACTCAAAGCTACCTCTAACATTCTGGGCAGAGGCATCAGCACTGCATGCTATGTGTAGAATAAAGTTCTTGTAGTTAAGCCCCATGGAAAAACCCCTTATGAGCTATGGAACAAGAGGCCATATTGGCTTTCTAAGGTACTTTGGCAGCAGGAGTACCATACTTAACACAAAGGACAATTTAGCAAAATTTTCTGAAAAGTCGGATGATGCTATCTTTGTTGGATACTCTTCTAGTTCCAAAGCTTACAAAGTATACAACATTAAGAATCAACAATTTGAGGAGTCATCCAATATAGTTGTAATGAGCACATTCCTTGTGTTAAGGGGAATGGACCTGATCAGATCTTTGATTTAGAATTGTTTCCAATCTATTCTAAACCTTCTTGTGAGAATGTTTCAGATGGAATAGGCGCTCAAACTGATACTGATGCTGCTGCTAATGTTCAACTGTTCGAGCTTCCCAGGCCTAGACCAAATTCTCCAAGTTGTGAAATACATCAGACTTCCACTATTCAGGGATCCGACAGTTTAGCTATATCAAGGAATAATGAAGTCTCAACAAGTGAGTCACCTACTGAGCCACAAAGCTCATCCGGTGATCCACTACAACACCAGGCAAAAGGAATAGTATTTTGAAAGAACAAGCAACTGTTAATCCTGCCTCACAACCAACCATCGATGATGTTTCTCATTCATTCAATCAGTCCTCATTGAATGACTTTGAAACAACAGCTCGACAGAGTGTTCTAGTTCCTGAATAGAATATGTCCAACCTGGATCTATCTCTACAACCGGAAGTGATTCCTCGGCTTCGGATTCACAACACTCATCCAACTGAGAACATCATAGGGAATGTCTCTGAGAGTGTGAGAACAAGAGGACAGACTCATCAAGGGAATGCCTGCTTGTACTCATGCTTTCTATCTTAGATGGAACCCAAGAAAGTAGAAGATGCCTTAAAAGATAGTAGCTGGATTGAATCGATGCAAGAGGAGCTGCTTCAATTCAAGAGACAGAAGGTATGGAACCTATGTCCGCTACCCTCTGGTCAAGTACCCATAGGCACCAAATGGGTTTTCCGAAACAGAGAGATGATAGAGGCTTAATCATCAAGAATAAGGCAAGACTTGTGGTTCAAGGATACACTCAAGAGGAAGGAATCGATTATATTGACGTCTTCGCACCAGTTGCAAGACTTGAGGCAGTTAGGATCTCCTTGCTTATGCTGCATCCAAGGACTTCACAGTATACCAACTTCATGTCAAGTGGCTTTTCTATACGGGGATATAGACAGGGAAGTGTACGTATGCCAACCTCCAAGATTTGAAGATCCACAGTATCCCAACTATGTGTGCAAATTTGATAAAGCTTTATATGGGCTGCACCGAGCACCCAAGTTGTGGTATGAGACTCTGTCTCAGTTTCTTCTGAAGAATGGCTATACTAGAGGTACCATTAACAAGACTCTTTTCATTAGAAAGTCTGGAAAAGACATTTTGCTTGTACAAGTCTATGTCGATGACATCATATTTGGTTCCTCAAATGACCAAATGTGCAAAGACTTTGAAAGCATTATGAAAAAGAAGTTTGAGATGAGCTCCATGGGAAAAATGGACTTTTTCCTTGGAATTCAGGTAAAGCAACTGAAGGAAGGGTTCTTCATTAATCAATCTAAATATGTCTCTGACATCTTAGAAAGATTTGACATGAAGGATTGCAAGCCTGCCAAGACACCCATACCCAGAAACAATAATCTGGGTCCTGACCTTAAGGGGGAGGATACTAATCAACATCAGTATAGGGCAATTATTGGTTCTCTGATGTATCTTACAGCAAGTAGACCTGATATCATGTTTGCTACTTGCATTTGTGCAAGATATCAGGCTGCTCCTAAGGTGTCTCACTTTGCTGCTGTTAAGAGAATCCTCAGATACCTCAAAGGAGCACCTAAACTACGTCTCTGGTATCCCAGAAACATGGATTTCAATCTTTATGGATACTCTGACAGTGACTACGGCGGTTGCAATATTGACAAGAAATCAACATCAGGAGGATGTCAATTTCTTGGTGAAGGATCATCTCATGGCAATGCAAGAAACAATCCTGTGTCTCTACATCAACTGCTGAGGCTGAATACATTGTTGCTGCTAGCTGTTGTGCTCAACTGCTATGGATTCAAAATCAGATGTCAGACTATGGATTTAACTTTATGAGTACTCCTATCCATATTGACAACAACAGTGCTATCTCCATTACTGAAAATCCATTGAAGCACTCCATGACTAAGCATATCGACATCAGGTAGCATTTCATTAGAGATATTCATGAGAAAAATCTAATTAGATTAATCAAAGTTGATTCAAATGAACAATATGCTCATTTGTTTACCAAAGCTTTTGATGAACAAAGATTTAAGTACCTTATTGCAGCTATTTGGATGATAAAGATTGATTAATCTGATCTCTTTTGAAAACCTTTTTAAAATGTAAGTCTTGTGTCAATACAATTTAAGCCCTGTTACAAGAAATTTCTCTCTGAAATTTTCTAAGTGTAAATTCCTTCCGAAGAGAAATTAACCTTCGGAAGACACTCTCATATCTTTCGAAGCATAACTTCTCAAGGGATAACTTTCTTCTCGGAAGAACTTTTGGTCTCGGAAGAAGCGATTGATTGCATATCAGATCTACTTCCGAAACTTAAAAATTCTCCTTTCGGAAGCAACTCTAACCTTTGGAAGCATAAGAATTGGCTTCGGAAGAAAGAATTGCCTTCGGAAGACAAGTTACCTTCGGAAATGTTTTACACTCGGAAGAGAGATCTCACTATGTAACGTAAATTTCCTGGGCCCCACACTGTAAAAAGCAAAGATTTTGTTAATGATGTCGGATTATTTAACTGATTCTTAACCTTACCGCCACTGTCATTTCATCCACTAAACCATCACATCACCTTATCCTAACCCCCATTACCGCCTCTCCACAATCTTTTAAATAATCTCGACTATTCACTTTCACTTTCATACTTGCAAACTTTATAGCCCTAGAAATTTCTTCTACTCATCTTTACCCAGCTCAAAACATTCCAATTCACCTTTCCAAATGGCCTTCAACCCACAGCACAATCAAGTCGCACTTCTTGATTCATCAAGAGATGCTGACTTCTCAGATATCATCTCCTTCCTAACCCAATCTTCATACTACACCGCTCTAACTGTTAACCCCACAATTTACACAAACCACATGTCTGAATTTTGGGCAAACGGTCAGATTGAAACCCTAAACGGGGTCCGTGTCATTCGATCGAGTATTTGTGGCCAGGAGTTGGTCATTACTGAACAGCTCATCAAGGAGCATTTAGAGCTTCATGATGATGGCGCTCCAACGGAATTTCCCAAAGCGGACTTGGATCATTCTTATCTCCAAATGGGATATGGAGGAGATGTTAGCAGGTCAACTGTCTACAAGTTTAACTTCTCGTACAAATGGAAGTTCCTACTACACGTGCTCCTTCACTGCTTGTCGAATAAATCCGGCGGATGGGATCAAATTCCATTTGAACTTGGGTGCCTTGTTCATGGTTTGGTAAAAGGCCTCCACTTCAACTATTCAAGATTTGTGCTAACTAACCTCATGGGAAATCTTTAGAAAGACACCTTCTTCATGTATCCCAGGTTTCTCCAGCATATAATCAACTGTGAGCTAGACCAGAGCATGCTTGTCTGTGCAGCTGCTCTGACTGCTCCCCAGATGAGGCCGACTATCTTCAAGACTTTGAAGAGGGTGTCCACCAACTTCACAAGAAGAGATACTGCACTTCTTCCATGTATGACTGAGCCAACGGCTCCTAGTGACATCCCTGTAATCCCACAGGTGATGATCCCACACCAGCAACTGAAAGATTTGATTTGCCCAAGATGCATATTAAGTTGATGTGGCTAGTGTGATATGATCCAAGTCGGGTCATACCAATAACAAGCTAAACAAACACCTATAAATATTTATACATTGATAAGATCATGCATATAAATATTGACACCAATTTAGAAAAGGTGGGTTTTCTAAATACATTGCTTTTGAAAATGAACATCATTATGTGGATAATAGTTCATGAGGTATTATTTGTTTCATTATTTAAGATTGTTAAATAATAACATTTAAAAGGGTGCTATGTTTATAAAGTTTAAATTGGTTTCAACTTTATAAAATAAGAGATTAAAGTGTGTTTATAAAAAGAGGAGGCAAATGGATTTTAAAAAGGGGCTTGGACATTTTTGGCCGCCCAAGGGCATAAATGTCCCACCTCCTTTTGTCTTGATGAGTGTAAGACTAAAACACACACACTCTCCAATCTTGCTCTCTCTCTCTCTTGCATGCAAAGGCAAAATCCTCTCTAATCTATGTCTCAAAAATCGGTTTTTGGAGCTTGAACAAGGAAGGAAGATTCAACAACTACAAAGTTCAAGTTGCTGAAATTTGGTTTTGAGAAACCTAGCATTCCAAAGGGGTTTGTTGGTGGCTTGGGGTATCACTTTCTTGAGGTCTTCTGGTTGAAGATTCGGCCATAATATTCATCCTTTGCACCCTCTCAATCTCGGTTTCTAGTAGCATAAAAGGTTGTCTTCTTAACCTCCTTTGGTTGTCCTATTTTATATGCATTTTGTATTTTGATCCATGGTTTGGGTTTAGCTTTTCAAATGGGTTTGATAATCTATATATTAACAAGATTTTAAACTCTTAATCCGCTGCGTTTTTCATATATATTGGCTTATATGGACTTTGATAATCTTGTTAAACCCCTTCAGCAACTACCCCCCCCCCCACTATGCCAACACCACCCATCACCATCACTTATCAGAGACGTCCCAAACGAACCCTTGTTCAATCTACTCTGATTGAACAAGCTCCTCGTGTTCAATCCAAAAAGGCTAAAGTGGAACAAACGGCTCCAACTCAGCCTGAGGTCCAACCATCCTTCATAATTGACCTCAATTTAGGTTTTGAGTCTCCTCGGTCTCAGACCTATGAGGCCACAAACCAAGCTGAAAGCCCTCAGGGTGAGTCTCTATACTCCCCTGAGCAGCCAACAAGGGACAGCCCCATCAGAGGCTCAATGCCTGTAGAGATTGACCAAAGTCCCGGGTCAGTAGGTTTAACCATCCTATCTTTCACTGACCTTTTATTCAAAACTGATGAAGAGATAACATCTCTCCATGGCAATGAAGTTGATCTACAACACCCTCTCCAAGATCAACAGAGCCCGGAGAAATCTCTTATCTCTAGCCCCCATCAGCAACCACTGAGGTGAGTCCCACTGATATGGAGGGGACTCATGTAGATTCAGCTGCCACTACAGAAGGTGCCTCAATGGACCTTATGGACAGTGGTAACATTTCTCAGACTGAATCTACGGCAACCAAACCCTTTGATGACTCTGAAAGAGACATCATTGAGCATGGGAAACCAGGGTGCCAAGAAACCACATCTGGTGGTGGGGATGAACATACTTGGTATGTTACCTCATCTCCCTGTGATTCTTCGAAAGAAGATGAGGGAAGCATGCAACTCCTCATTCAAGATCTTCTTTCTAAAGTCTCAAATCTGGAATCTTAGGTTAGGACTTTAGAGGCAAGATCTGCCACTCAGCAACTTGAGATTGACAATTTTAAGGCTCAACTAGCTGAGAAACAGACAGAGAGGTTTGTTAGGCTCGTACCTATTCCGGTATCCCTGACTTCCTCCTCCAGCTCATCTAGCTCTCAAGATGATGCTATCAAAAAGGGGGAGAATGTTCAAAGACAAACACACAAGGAACCATAGAGCCGGCCTTGCACTTCAACATCTTCCTCTCCCATCATTTCTGCGCCTGAAACATCTTAGGTCACTCTTCAGATTGATCCAAGGATGCTTAATAATCTTTACAGACTCTTCACCAAGTTTCTGTTAAGATCCTCCTTTGAGCAGCCAAGTCATGATGCTGCAATGATCTACTTTGGAGCAGAAGAACTTCAAAGGCTGACTGCACCTTCTACCACTATGGAAGAAGTTGGTCAACCTAAGGTTTCCATGGAACCTGAGATTCAATTCGAAGGGGAAATGGGAATTGATGGCCTCGCAACTGAAACAGTTGGGATAGAATCTGCATCCCCTCTAACTTCTGAAGCTGAAGTTAAAGCCTCAAAAGAACAAGCTGAATCTTCCGAAGCTGAAATGGAAGCTGCGGAGGGACTGTTTAAAATGTCCGAGGAACTGATCATCATAGATGCTATTCTGGAAATGGCATCTGAAATGAGTAGTGAGGACTTTCCGATTATACCTCCATCACAGACTCCATCTCTGGCTCTCTAATAATCAGAAACTTCTCTCCAAGAACCACCACAGTCAGGATCTTCAAAGGATAAAGGTAAAAGGAAGATGACTGCAGGAGAGATTCAGGAAGAAGAGAAGATTGAAAACTTGTCACAACTTGTGCCTAGAAGGAAGATAATCCAATGGAGGTTCGATGAACCTTGTCACAACTTTTTTGTAGAAAGAGAGAATGGTGAAGTCAACAGACACAATGCAACCTCTCTGTTACACTCTAGCAGATTTGACATTGCTGAGTTAGTAGAGAAACCATTCTCCAACCCCTCCACTCTGAAACTGCTGCACTCGTCAGAAATCATCTCAGCAGTCTTCATTTGGCTGAGCTAAATGCAAAAGCAAAGATTGAAGAAGAGTTGAAGTTGAAAAGACAGGAAGACAAGGAAAGATCTACCACCAAAGTCCTTCCTTTCTACAGATGGTGGAAGGTCCTGAATTGGAACCTATAGTTCGATGGGATATGATTATAGCTCCCATCAACTTGTAGGATTCTATGTGCCCAAGACACTTAGAATATTGATGTGGTTAGTACGTTATGATCCAAGTCGGGTTATACCCAATGACAAGCTTAGCAAACACCAATTAATATTTAATTGATGATATGATCGTGCAATTAAATATCTACACCAAATTTAGAAAATGGGTTTTCTAAATAAGTTGCATATGAGATGGAACAAATTATAAGGATAATTTGTTAGTGAGTTTATTGTTATTTTTTGTCATTTAAAAGGGTTTAAATAACATTAATAACATATGAGTGTACTTTAATTAAATTGTTTAATTAAAGAAGACATATGTCACATTTTAAATAAGTCTAGTAGATGACTTATTGATGTGTGACAAAAGACTAGTTTTAATTGTGTGTGTGTTCAAGTTTTAGTGGAAAACTTGGGTTTTAAATTCATTTTGGCCGCCCCTTTATTGTGATTGGACCATTTTGGTGTCTTGAAAACACACATAACTTAAATTAGTCTTACACTCTTCATTTGACCACTCTCCATACATGCAAGAACAACCAAAATAATCCCTCTCTCTCTCTCACAATAGCTACAGCCAGGAGCAGCAGCATTAGGAGTTTTGAGAGCCATTTTGTGTTGATTTTGGTGTTTAATCTTCCTAACAAGAAGGTGCTTTGCAAGGAGGCTTGGGGTATACAAGCTTGAGGCTCCTTCCTTGGAGTTTTGGCCGAATTTTCAGCATCTTTTCTACTCTTCTTTGGTCGATTTTAGGGCTGCAGAAAGGTAGATATGGCAGCCCCTTTGTGGTTGTCATATTATGTTGTTTTATGTATACATAGCATGTTTATTCACATACAAAGATCCCTTTTGATTTGGGTTTGTTTCTCCATCTTAAAACATCATTGAGAACATGAAATTTTCAGATTATAAACATGTTATAATCCTCACATCCGCTGCGTTTTCTGAAAGTTTAAAGGTTAAACTATGTTTTGTGTTTTAACAAACCCATCAATGGCATCAAGAGCCGGTTATGTGGATGACTTGCTTGTTTTATTCCTTTGAAATTGGTTTTTAAGGATGGTTTTAGACTTGTTATAGGCTGTTTTGGGCTGCTATATTATGTTTTGTATGAATGATTCCCCAAACTTTCAAGGTCATATCACACATGCTAGTGATTAGATCTTGAAAGATATATATTATGAAATGTTGATTGTTTGGACAATGTTTAAAACCCAAAATTTCAGTTTATGTTGGCTGAAATTTGGTGGTTTTAAGTGGGGTTTCATTATATGTTTGGATGATATGATCATTGGATGTTAGTGTGCATAACCTAGCCTTTGGCCTTTTGATTTGGATGATTGGAATGGTTGGTTTTATTCATTCAATTGGGTTGTAATTTTTATGTTTATTATTTGGGTTGTAATTATTTATTCATTTGGTTATGTAATTAATAGATTAGGTGCATTTCTTTTATTAGAAAAATGTATTAGGATACAATTTTTGTAAAAGGAAGATGCACAAGATCAAGACCCAAAGATGGACATCAAAGACATGGAACTTGAAGCATATGGATGCAAGTTCAAGTGGGGGTCTATGATGACCTCAATTTTGTTTTGATTTCAACCCTTAGGAAAGACCAAATGACCACACTTGTGATGGCAAACAAGTGTGGTCACAATAGTAGCTAGGGTTATGCACATTATGGTTGTTTATGTTTATGCTTGTTTGATTGTTTGGTTGATATTTTGTCATACATTACAAACTCATTAACAAAACTTTACAAGCTGAAAATTGGTAGTTCTTAATCATTAAAGTAATAAAAGGTTATTAAAATGATTTAATGATTTTAAAGAATAAAATTGGTTTTAATCAAAGGACCATAGGGTACCTTGTATTTGAAAGCATGCAAATACAAGTACATAGAGTTTTCTAAAACTAGAATTATGAAATCTCTAAACTTTTAACAAACAAGTTCAACACCATCCTTTTGCACAACACTTGAGTCATTTGGAAACTCTAAATGGGATAAAGGTCACCTAACCATTTAGAGGGAACTTGTGATTTAAGGTGGGGATACCACATTGGTGGGATAAAGGTCACCTAACCACTTATGTGGGTAAACTTACACGTGTGTGCAAGTAGGATAACTTGATTTGAAAACCATGTTAAATGGATCACCTAAATATGGTTTCCAAATGGTGTTGATGGTATTAACATGCCGACTTTACATATGATGTTTAAAGTCGATCCCATACCTCTAGAAGTTGCAAATGGTTGCAACCGTCAATCGTTGACCACCTTATTAATTTAAATCGTGGGATAAAGGTCACCTAACCACAATTTAAATGTAATGTTGGGTTCTATATTTTAATATAAAAATGACCTTAAAAGGCATTAATTATTAAAAATAGCAATATCGAAAATACTAAATAGACCTTTGTTAAATTTTGTAGATGGCCACCAACAATGAAAATCACGATAACTCATCCGCGTCCACCAATCATTACGAGCGATCCTCCAAAAGGAACGTCTAAATCATAACAACTTTATTGATTGGTATCGAAACTTGAGAATCGTTCTCAAGCAAGAGAGACGATCATATATTTTAGACGACCCTATCCCCGATCAACCTAGCGAGGATGATGAGGAGGCCTATAACGATTGGCTAAAATACACTGAGGACTCCGTCCAAGTGTCTTGTCTCATGCTAGCGAGCATGACTCCGGATCTCCAAAAGGAGTATGAACATCACGGAGCTTATGACATGATAACCCAGCTGAAGGAAACGTTTCAACAGCAAGCAAGGGTTGAGCGCTCCGAAACGGTTCGAGCACTCCATGCATGTCGTATGGACGACAACCAATCTGTTTCATCTTATGTACTTAAGATGAAAAGTCATATTGACCGCCTCGAGAGGCTTAATTGTCCCGTCTCGAAGGAATTGGCCACGGATTTGATCCTTAATGGCCTTACCAAGAAGTTCGAGACATTTGTGTTGAACTACAACATGAATGCTTGGGACAAGAGCATTGGTGAGCTTCACTCAATGCTTAAAACGGCCGAGGCGGCCATGGGTAAAAGGGCTTACCCGTTCTCACCATCAATGAAGGTGGGAACAAGAAAAGGCCTTATCCCGCACCCAAGGCAAAGTTGCCAAGGGTAAAGGACCCGTATGGGGAAAAGGGAAAGGGGTGGCAAGGGTGCCACCCCAAAGAGAAGAAGCAAAAGGTTGCTACTAATGACCCATGCTTCAAGTGTGGGGAGATAGGACATTGGGCAAGGAATTGTCCCGTCCATCTCCAAGAGTTGAAAGCAAAGAGGGATGCCGGGCAGACCTCAGGTACAACATACATGATTCATATTGATCTTAATGTTACATCTTCAAACACATGGGTATTAGATACCGGATGTGGAACTCATATTTGCAATTTGTTGCAGGGGTTCAAAAGAAGTAGGGACTTCAATCAAGGGGATGTTAGCCTCTTCATGGGCAATGGAACCAAAGTCCAAGTTGAAGCTCGTGGGGACTACATCCTAAAACTTCCAAGTGGCTTGGATGTTATTTTGAAGAATATTTTGTATGCTCCTAGTTTGACTAGGAACATTATTTCTGTATCCCAATTAAGACATTATGATTATATATTATCTTTTGTTGAAAATGATATTCATGTTTCTTTAAATGATATTTCTATTTTAAAGCAATTCCTATAATGGTATTTATGAATTGGTTCATGAAAATACTTTAAATAGTTCACTGTACCAAACTAACACCAAGAAGCTCAAGTTGGACTTGAGTGATACCTATCTTTGGCATTGTCGTCTTGGTCATATAAACAAGAAACGTTTACAAACACTTCAAAAGAATGGTCTTTTAAAAACAAATGAATGTGATTCATTTGATGTTTGTGAATCTTGTTTACAAGGAAGATGACTAAGGCACCCTTTAGTGGTACTAATGAAAGGGCAAAAGATTTATTAATCATACATTCGGATGTATGTGGTCCTTTTAAGCCAATGACTAGGAATGGTGAAAGATACTTCATTACCTTTACCGACGATTATAGTCGCTATGGGTATGTGTACTTATTAAGACACAAAGATGAAGCTTTTGAAATGTTCAAAATCTTCAAGAATGAAGTGGAAAATCAACTCAACAAGTCAATTAAAGTTCTCCGTACCGATAGAGGAGGTGAATACCTAAGTGATGCTTTTCAAGATCATCTTAGGAGTTGTGGGATTGTCTCACAACTCACTCCACCTGGAACACCACAACACAATGGTGTGTCTGAGAGGAGGAATCAACCTTATTGGATATGGTTCGATCTATGATGGCTAGAAGCACATTACCTCTATCATTTTGGGGTTTCGCTTTGCTATCCGCGGCCCGTATCTTAAATATGGCCCCAACCAAAAAGGTGGAAAGGACACCTTTTGAGATATGGCATGGAAGAGTTCCATCCCTATCATACTTAAGGGTCTGGGGTTGTGAGGCTTATGTTAAGACTCCCACCCCAAACAAATTAGATGTCCGATCCACCAAGTGTATCTTTATTGGATATCCTAGAGATTCTATGGGATATTATTTCTATGATCCATTGGAACAAAAGGTGTTTGTTGTTGCTAGAAAGGGTGAGTTCTTAGAAGCAAAGTTCCTTATGGAAGGAGCTGGCACTAGAACAGTGGATCTTGAAGAGGATCAAGAACCACAACCCAATGCACGGTTGGTTGAAACTAGCACTCAACATGAGTATGTTGAGTATGATCAAGGGGTTGATCAATACACATAAGATGTTCGCAGAAGTGGTAGAACTAGTAATCCACCTGAAAGATACGGATTTTTCATGGATGGATGCTATGTGGTAGATTCAGATGAACCAACCACATACCATGATGCAGTGTCCAATTTGGATTGTGACAAATGGCTTGAGGCCATGAACGTTGAGATGCAATCCATGTATGAAATCAAGTTTGGGAACTTGTTGTGCCACCTCTTATTCCAAGGTAGTTGGAAGTAAGTGGGTTTTCAAGAAGAAAACCGATATAAATGGAAACTTGGATACTTATAAAGCTAGACTTGTAGCAAAGGGTTTCACTCAAACTCAAGGTTGATTATGATGAAACCTTCTCAGCTGTTGCGATGCTAAAGTCTATAAGGATATTTTTGCCATAGCTGCTCATTATGATGAGATTTGGCAAATGGATGTCAAAACGGCTTTCCTAAATGGATATCTTGAGGAAGATGTTTATATGGTTCAGCCTGAAGGTTTTGTTGATCCAAAACATCCTAATAAAGTATGCAAGTTAAAGAAATCAATCTATGGATTAAAACAAGCATCTAGAAGCTGGAATCATCGTTTTGATGAGGAGGTAAAGAAATTTGGCTTCATCAAAAATGCTGATGAGGCTTGTGTGTATAAGAAGGCTAGTGGGAGCACAATAACTTTCCTAGTATTGTATGTTGATGACATACTACTATTTGGAAATGACATTCCAACCTTGGAAGGTGTAAAAACCTGGCTTGGAAGTTGTTTTTCCATTAAGGATCTTGGTGAAGCCGCCTATATTCTGGGAATAAAGATCTATAGGGATAGATCAAGGCGGTTGATTGGTTTGAATCAAAGTGCATACATTGATAAAATCTTGAAAAGGTTCAAGATGGAAAACTCTAAGAAGGTACCGTACCTATTCAAAGAGGAACGATATTGAGTACGACTCAATGTCCAAGCTCAAAGGATGAGCAAGATAATATGAAGGCAATCCCATATGCATCTGCTGTTGGATCCATCATGTATGCAATGATATGCACTTGACCGGACGTGTCATGCGCCTTGAGCATGACAAGCCGTTACCAGCAGAATCCTGGAAACAGTCATTGGATGGCTGTCAAGAACATACTTAAATACCTAAGGAGGACAAGAGATATGTTCCTGATCTATGGATCTGGTGACGAGGAGCTCGTTGTAAAAGGTTACACGGATGCGAGTTTCCAAACCGATCGTGACGATTCACGGTCACAATCGGGATACATTTTCATTCTGAATGGAGGAGCTGTATCTTGGAAGAGCTCCAAGCAGGATGTGGTGGCTCTATCAACTACAGAATCAGAATACGTCGCTGCCTCATTGGCAGCTCAAGAAGCTGCATGGTTGAAGAAATTCATTGCCGATCTAGGGGTTGTTCCTTCCATTCAGGAACCCCTAGAGATCTTTTGTGACAACGAGGGTGCGATTGCTCAAATCAAGGAACCTCGTGCTCATCAAAAGACTAGGCACATTGAGCGGAGATTCAACTACATACGAGATGAAGTTGAAAAAGGAAAGATATGTATTCGCAAAGTTCACACGGATCAAAACATTGCAGATCCTCTCACGAAGCTCCTTGAAAAGGCAAAGCATGAAGGTCATACTTGCGCCATGGGACTTCGATATTCTAGTGATTGGACTTGATCTGTAAATTTTGTATTTGGATATGTGGAACTCTTTACTATTTGAATAAAATTATTTGGTTATAATGTTTCAATTAATGTTCCAGATTAGCATGTTTAATCCATGAGTAAATTGTTTACTCTAAATGTCCGTAGTCAATCAGACTTGTGGGAACAAGCTTTGAGGATAAGGCTATTTTGAACTTGGATTGGTTGATATTCATAAGGATGAATATGGAGCAATGGGTTGCTACCAAGGTTCATAGATATTTGTGGGATACAAATATTGGACTAACCCGCATCTCAAATTTTACTACATGGAATCTTATTGATTGATCATAAGTAAATTTGTGTAAAGGCGAATATCATTTGGTATCCTCCGACCTGAGATACATATTGGGTTTTGATATTCACTAAGTATTATACCTTGAGCTTATTCTTCACTGTCCTGAAATAGTGGACAGCACATAAGGGTATGTTCAGATATGACACGAGGTGTTTGTGAGAAACGTATGTAGTCAAGATGGAATTTGTTCCTCTTATTCCTTGAGAGTTAGATGTCTAAGGCCTGATAAGTTAAATCAACAAGGAATGATCATTCTGTGTTCTTGGATTTAACATGACATCTGTAACAAAAGGATAAATGATTGATTCACCTAAATCATTTCAAGTTGGGTACTTGAAAGGGATGATATTATTGAATGGCTATAAGTCATGCGTATTAAGGGTAGTAAACCGTTGTTAGGCGGTATTTACTGCTTGCATCAATCTTCTATGAATCTTGGGCAAGTGGGAGATTGTAGGATTCTATGTGCCCAAGACACTTAGAATATTGATGTGGTTAGTACGTTATGATCCAAGTCGGGTTATACCCAATGACAAGCTTAGCAAACACCAATTAATATTTAATTGATGATATGATCGTGCAATTAAATATCTACACCAAATTAGAAAATGGGTTTTCTAAATAAGTTGCATATGAGATGGAACAAATTATAAGGATAATTTGTTAGTGAGTTTATTGTTATTTTTTGTCATTTAAAAGGTTTAAATAACATTAATAACATATGAGTGTACTTTAATTAAATTGTTTAATTAAAGAAGACATATGTCACATTTTAAATAAGTCTAGTAGATGACTTATTGATGTGTGACAAAAGACTAGTTTTAATTGTGTGTGTGTTCAAGTTTTAGTGGAAAACTTGGGTTTTAAATTCATTTTGGCCGCCCCTTTAATGTGACTGGACCATTTTGGTGTCTTGAAAACACACATAACTTAAATTAGTCTTACACTCTTCATTTGACCACTCTCCATACATGCAAGAACAACCAAAATAATCCCTCTCTCTCTCTCACAATAGCTACAGCCAGGAGCAGCAGCATTAGGAGTTTTGAGAGCCATTTTGTGTTGATTTTGGTGTTTAATCTTCCTAACAAGAAGGTGCTTTGCAAGGAGGCTTGGGGTATACAAGCTTGAGGGCTCCTTCCTTGGAGTTTTGGCCGATTTTCAGCATCTTTTCTACTCTTCTTTGGTCGATTTTAGGGCTGCAGAAAGGTAGATATGGCAGCCCCTTTGTGGTTGTCATATTATGTTGTTTTATGTATACATAGCATGTTTATTCACATACAAAAGATCCCTTTTGATTTGGGTTTGTTTCTCCATCTTAAAACATCATTGAGAACATGAAATTTTCAGATTATAAACATGTTATAATCCTCAACATCCGCTGCGTTTTCTGAAAGTTTAAAAGGTTAAACTATGTTTTGTGTTTTAACAAACCCATCATAACTAACTCTTTTCAGAGGGCAACAACAAAGGGTACATGTTATCCAAGGTGACAGACTAGATCTCCTGTCTATCAAGGATCTGTACAAACTTCTGAGCACCACATCAGGGAAGAATAAGGAGACAAACAAATATTTGCTCTCCTTGGTGCTCAAAGTTTTGAGAAGTCGAGGTAAGTGAAGTTTTTGTAGCATCAACCTAGGGGGAGTTTGTTGGATCAAGAAGAAGGCTAATGTAACAAAAACTATATCACTTAAATTATTTTGAT
Source organism: Flaveria trinervia (assembly GCA_025506515.1). Taxonomy (NCBI): domain Eukaryota; kingdom Viridiplantae; phylum Streptophyta; class Magnoliopsida; order Asterales; family Asteraceae; genus Flaveria; species Flaveria trinervia. The sequence goes on from CM046444.1 coordinate 78,575,951, forward strand.
GCTGCATGCAACAGGCTTCCGAAGCTCTTCATGGAACTTCCGAAGGTTGTAGAGTTCTTCCAAAGACAAAGGAAAAGTCCAGCTTCCAAAGGTAGAATTCTACTTCCGAAGACAAATGCATACTTTCGAAGTTCAAGACTTAGAAGAATAAAGTGAAGACCACTTCCGAAGTATGATGAAGAAGTCTCCATGTCCTGGAAGAAGTCTCCATGTCCTGGAAGAAGCAGCCTCTTCCGAAGTATAAAGTGACTTCGGAAGTACTTACTCTTCCGAAACCATTTAACCTTCGGAAGACACTACTATGGCCAGTAGACACAAGTATGGTCTTTGACACTCCACTGCAGACTTCTGATACAGCATGGCTTCTTCATAAAGAACCATGTTTTTTACCATACTTTATTCCACTGCTTACCTTTTCATGATAGTACCGTTACCATCTTTAGTTGGTGACAAAAGGTAAGTCAGGGACATGTCCTGACCACCTAATCTCAGATAAGACTTTATCCGAGATTCCTTAATCTTTAGTCTTGTTTATAGACTTTAGGTATAGCATCCCGGCTGGTATCAAAGTATATCCTGCTGTAGATAGTATTATATATAGGTTCTCCTTGTAATTCATAAGAAAGAGAAAGCTGCTTGTAAGAGTTATTTGTATTGTGAGTTGAGAATCAATATATAAAAGTATCTTGAAATTATCTTTCCGTGTTCTTAGTTACTTTTCATATTGTGATCAACTCTTCTTGATTCTTACCCGAGTGTGATTCTAGGTGAGTTTGAGAGAAAACATTTGTGTTTAAGTGACAAACACCGATCCTGCAGTAAGAATTCATGCTTTTATGGTGTTCTTGGCTGGTCTTATCCTCGGGTTTATGCTTATGTGTGTTTGTATGTGTGGGGTATGTTTTTAGTGGGTTTCTAAGCAGCTAAATTCAATTTGCAAACGAGTTTGGAGGAAGCCATACTCAAAGACTGCAAAGGTGAGTTCTAGGACCCCTCTTTTACTGGTTTTTAACTGATTTTGAGGCTAGAAATGCATGAATGTATGTTTTATATAGCTGGGTTTTGGACCCGTATGCCTGAATGTGTGTATGATGATGTTATGATGTGATGTGTGACTATGTTCATGCTTGATGATATATGATTGTGTTTCTAAGGCTTAGAGGGTAAGAATTAAGCTTAGAACATGATGAATGATGTATGGAAATTGAAAATGATGTTTTAGATCCACTTGATAAGTTTCTAAATCTGTCGGTGTGGAAGTAAATACGGATGAGCAAGTAAGTCAATGCGGATGAGCATTTGACTAAGTGCTGCAAATGCGGATGAGCAAGTGAGTCAATGCAGATGAGCATTTGACTAAGTGCTGGAAATGCGGATGAGCAGGGAAGTCAATGCGGATGTGCATTTGACTAAGTATGGAAATGCGGATAAGCAAATAAGTCAATGCGGATGAGCATTTGACTAAGTATGGAAATGCGGATGACTAAAGTAAGTTAATGTGGAAGAAGTGAGTCGATTCGGATGAACTATAGTAAATGCGGACGAACTATAGGAAATGCGGATGAGTATAGGAAATGCGGATGAACACTTAATAATATTTTGACTTTTTGAGAAATGAGGTAATGTAGGCTTTGACCTAGGAGATTCTTAGGAGTTATGAATATTGACTATGGGGTCATAGATGGTATGATGGGCATGTAACAATGTGTGCTTATGCATGATGATGATGATGATGATGATGTTGGATGATGCACAATGTATGTATGTATGATGCTCTGCATGATGATGTATGAATGATATGTTTATATTCCTTGTGATGATGTATGATTATCTTTCCTGTGGCTTTATGTGTTATGAATGAATGAATGAACGAAGTATTATGTAATGTAAAGTGAAAGATATTGAAAGAGGAACATGATGATGAATGCATGCATTAATAAATGAATATAAGAATTCTTGCAAGCACTGTATGTCGGGACACACCATTGAAAGGTGTTAGCCCAACGGTGTGCAGGTTCGCTATCCCGGGAGGATGCACATCGGGGTCTTTCTCTGTGATTGACCATATTGATGAACCATTGTCACGTGTCTTAGGTACTGTGACCACCTGGTGCTAGGCACCACCGATGAAGGTCTTTTAAAGGCTTAGGTCCAGTATCACGAGCATGAAGGTCATTGCATATGACATGGTATACCTGAACTTTACCTTAGGTACTGTGACCACTTGGTGCTGGGCACCATCGATGAAGGTCGTTTATAGGCTTAGGCATAGTATCACGAGCATGAAGGATAAAGTTCATGGTGATGATGAAAGTAATAAAATTATGAATGAAAGAATGAACGAAAGAATGATGAAGATAATTGTTGATACATGTATGTCTCTAGAACATGATATGAATGTAATAGATCTTGTTTGTCTGATTCTGAGGTAATGCTTGGAATGATTAATGAAATGATAATGTTTGTTATTTATAATGTTTAATATTTCATTAATGAGTCGATGTTGAATTGGTTAATTAGGTTTGTGGTTGTTTGAATTGTTACACATAATGTTATATTAATTAATACATTCAAACTTGACAAAATGAAGTTCTCATGCGAATGGCCCATGCGAATGGACCATACGCATGAATAACTTCATACGAATGATTCAGTCGCACGACTGAACTAGGAGACTGGATCAGTCGTATGATTGTAACATAAGATTGGCTCAGTCGCACGACTGAACACTCAGTCGTGCGGATGAATCAACCGCATGGTTCAATCGCACGACTGAACCATACTAATGTTTCAGTCGCACGAATGAACAATACTAACCTATAAATACAACCCAATTCGTGGAAAAACGAGAGCATTCATTAATTACGATTCAAGAGGTACCCTAGCCGTCCAGAAGCCTCCCAATTCGTTTCTCCAAGTTCACAGAACACATTAGATCGATTCCCAATTGACTTCTAACGTTAGATTCAATTCTTGATTGATTGTTCGTGTGTTCTCACTGATTGGATCGCCAATCAAATAGGATTCCGCACTATTTGATCTGGTTTACACGCTAATCACTAGGTATTTCGTTCAAATACCAGGTCCTAACAAGTGGTATGAGAGCTTTGGCTCTTGATTACATGTGATTCAATCAAGATTGATAAAAAAATTTTGTTTTTGCATTAAAACGCAATTTTTGGTGTCAAAAGTGATCTTGGACGTTCCCTGCTCATCAAAGTTTGGTTTCTACAGACTTAGGCGATTAGACCTTCCGAAAATTCGAATTTTTACGGCCGAAACACGTTTAACATAGAAAATTTCGTAAAACAGCAGCTTCAGTCGCACGAGAGTCCATTCGCACGACTGGACTTCATTCACATAGTCCAGACGCACGATTGGACCTAGTCGCATCTCCATTCGTACGATTAAACCGTTCGTTTGCATTGCTCATACGCATCAGATTCATTCGCACGACTGTGCCAATCGCTTAGTTCAGCCGCATGATTGAACCAGTCGCAGAGTTCATACGCACGACCAGACCATTCGCATCCTTTAGTCGCACCAGTGACAGTTTGTTTTATTAGACTTAAAGTTATTCGCCTTGGAAGATCAAATGTCAGCCTTTACTGCTGGGAAGGACTCTAGGATACAGAACCTGCTATTGCTTGAGAGTGAGGTGGGTAATCATAATAAACCACCAAAGCTCTTGACGTTAGATGAGTTTCCCCACTAGAAACAACATTTTGAGATCTACCTCAATGGAGTGGATCCGAATCTATGGGAAGCCATCGAGATTGGATGTAGTACACCGGTGGGAGCTGATGGAGTTAAGCTAACATTAGGAGGGATGACGGACGTGCAGAAAGTTAAATACAATGCAGAGAAAAGAGTTTATGCATTGATTACACAGTCTATTCCTAAAGACATATTCCACCAGTACTCAGAGAATAAGCAGTTCAACAAACTTTGGGATGAGCTAGAAAAGAGGTATGATGGGAATGCTTCGTTGAAGGCAATCAAGGCTAAGGAGTTAAAGAAGGAATTCGATAACTTCTCATCGATGGGAAACGAGAGTTTAGACGACGTTATAGAGATTCTACCATTTGATGAGTGAACTGCATACACATGGGGTGGCTACTACCATGGAAGAGAAAGTTACTAACTTTGCAGACGGATTGCCTAAAAAGTGAGCTTCATTCGTGTCTAACCTGACACAGAATGGAATGCTGGCAAAACTGGATATTAATGACTTCATTCTTAAGTTGTAAGAAGAGGCACTTAGGATGAAGTACAGAGCTGAGAAGTCTTCGTACAATCAAAATCCAGCTTTGTACAACGCCACACCTCAAGCTAAGACATCTGGAGCACCTCTCCAGACTGCATTTGTGTCTAGCTCATCGGGTCCTTCACATGCGTCTCCTTCAGGATCAGACACGTCGGGACCTTCTTGTACCCACTATATTGGATCCCAAGCAAGTGCTACTAAACTGAAGACCGAGAATCTCGGTAATGTGACTATGGAAGTAGCTTGAGAACACATGGATCTTTTGGCTGCAGTGGTTCATTCTTATGATGAACTTGTTGCTGGGAAGATTGGAAACTGCCATCTGGTAGACGAGGACTACGAGCAGGTGGACGAAATGGAGCTTGAGAGGATGGACATAATGTGGGCGTTAGCTAGTGCTGTCCGGAGGGCGAAGAAGTTTGTAAAACAAACCGGACAGAACTTGGTAGCTACTAAGGATACCACATTTGGCTTTGACAAGAGCAAAGTGACCTGCTTCAACTGTGGAGAGAAGGGGCACTTTAAAAGAGAATGTCTCAAGACTAAGAAGACGGGTAACGGGAACCCGTTCTTGTCCTTCACTCGTCAAGACAAGCAAGCTACCAGTTCTACTTCATCAAGCAAGGATCCAAAAGCCTTGACTGCTCATGATGATGAAGGATAGGATTGGAGCTTTAGGTTTTTCTCACCACGGGAATCAAACATTGCAAGTGTAGAAGATATTGACAATGATTCCGCTAGTGAAGAAGATCTAGCAGTTAAGATAGCGATGTCACATAGTGAAGAAGCAACTGCAACCAAGGTCAGTTACAAGCCTAAAGAGGAGACCACCATGTCAGAGACAGAAGAGACAGAATCACCAGAACCAGAGACATCTCATGCTGCGTTGATGGCTAACTCTTCTGAATCAACTCAGGTAAGTACTACTGACCAAATGTTTGATAATCATGCTTGTTCTGATTGTGATACTTTTAGGAATAGCATAGATGAAAATTTTGCTAGGTTATTAGATCATAATGATAACTTAGTAAAAGATTTGAAACTGTGCACTGAGGCTAATAGGGTATTAAAACAAAATGAGCATAGTCATAAAGAAAAGATAAACCTTTTGACTAAACAGCTTAAGGAAACCGAAGTAGTTGCTTTTAACCAAGCTAATGACATTAGGTATTATCTAAACTCCCTAGAAGACACTAAGAAGCAAAAGGCAGTTCAAGAAGTAGAAGTAAATTCATTAAAACAGAAACTGCACAGTTGGACTAGTTCTTCACACATAGTATCACACTGAGTGAGAGAAAGGAACAACGGGGAGGGATTGGGTTATAAAGTGGTTCCACCACCACCTGAGACTTTGATGAACACTAAGACTAGACCAATAAATAATAATCCCATCAAGGATCATGTGGTGTCTACTCCTCTTGTTAGTGATCCAGATTCCTTATGTTCATCTATTGACTCTGGAAACAAACAAAAGGAGGCCACTTCAAAGGCAAAGGGTAAATTGCCTTGTGTTAATCTGGAAAAGGAATTTGAAAAGGTTAACTTAAAGTCAGGGTCAAACAGAGTCAAATCAGAACCTAAAAAGATTTCTAAGGTTAATCTTTCACATATTTCAAGTCAAAAACCAATTAACCAAAAAGAAAAAGATGTTAAACAGGTTAAAACAATTAACTTTGTTAAACCAGAGAAAACATCAAAAGAACCAGAGTCAAAACCTAGAGTGAGTAATGTTACTAGAGTGTCACACACTTCTCCACAAAGAAAGTTTAATCATAAAGTTGATAGCAGGTCGTGCTACAACTGTGGTGAATATGGACACATTGCCTCCTATTGTCATTTCTATCAGACACCTGGGAAGAAGATTGAACCTCAGTTTCAAAGCCTAGGTCTTCTAAGAGGAATTCTCTCACTCCACCTAGAAGAACTAGTGAACCTAAAATTCAACCTGTAAGTCAGTCGACTGTTTATGACAAACAGGCCTTGCACAAATCTGGATTATGGAAGGAGAAGACATCCTCTGTGTCTGATAATGATGACAAGAAGGAACCTGAGCTACCCTCATCCTCTAAGGGTCAATGGGTGGAATTTATGATTTGTGATGCCTCTGGGAAACCCAAGCCAGTAAAGGCTTGGGTTCCTAACCTAAACTAATCCTTTACTTTGTATGTGCAGGGTGTTTGATATAGTGCTGAAACTAACACGTGGATTGTAGACAACGGAGCATCCAGGCACATGACAGGAAACATGGCCCTTTTATCAAACGTAAAGCAAATAAAAGGAGGGCATGTTTCGTTTGCTGGAAACAAGGGAGGCTATATCACAGCCCAGGGAGAAGTGGGGAATCAGAAAGTTAAGTTTGATAAGGTGAACTACGTTCAACAACTACAAAATAACTTACTTTCTATTTCCCAATTATGTGATAAGGGATTTAAAGTCATCTTCGACAACAAGAAGTGTTAGGTGCTAAAGAAAGACTACGTGATGCCAGAGGACCAAGTTCTGATGACTGCTTCAAGATATAAAGACCTTTATGTTTTGGATTTGTCAACAGCTTCTACAACGGATCATGAGGTTCAGTGTTTTTTATCTAAAGCTACTGAGAAGGATTCCATCTCCTGGCATAGGAGAATGGGACACATTAGTCAAAGGAAGATGAATCACTTGATTCAGAAGGATCTGGTGAGAGGAGTTAATGTCAAGAACTTCCAGCTTCCTGACTTTTGTGTAGCTTGCAAGAAAGGAAAACAGACGAAGAAGTCTTATACGGAAAAGAAAGTTCATTCAATACAACTTCCTCTTGAACTTCTTCACATGGATCTGTTTGGTCCAGTCAGTACAAAGAGCATTGCAGGTGACTTGTACTGTTTTGTGGTCACTGATGAATACTCAAGGTTCACTTGGGTAATGTTTCTGAAATCCAAATCAAAAACATTTGAGTCATTCAAGGAGTTGGTAACCACACTGGAATCTCTCTACAAGCTGAAAGTTAGACAAGTACGCTCAGACAACGTAACAGAATTCAAGAACCAGTGGATGGAGGCATACTGCAAGGAAAAGGGAATTGTGCATCAATTCACTTCTGCCTACACGCCTCAGATGAATGGCGTTGCTGAGAGAAAGAACAGAAGCTTGATAGAGATAGCATGACTATGCTGGCAGACTCGAAACTGCCTATCCAATTCTGGAATGAGGCAATGGCGAATGCATGTTATACACTGAATCGAGTCCTGATAGTCAAGCGCCACGGAAAGACATGTTACGAGCTACTACAAAGACGCAAACCGAATTTGGAGTATCTCGAACCATTTGGCACGCCGTGCACACTTCTGAAGAAGACACAAGAAGGTAAATTCAGCGAGAAGGCAGATGAAGGAATCTTTCTAGGATACAACATACCAAACAAGCGAGTTTACAACAACTCAACGGGTCTAGTAGAAGTGTGGTGTAATGTTGATGTTCAGAGCCATACCACACCACCTACTAGCACAGGACCCGCCTACTTTTTCGACTATGATGGATTCTTCAAGTCCTTCAACATCCCTCTCTCTCCTCGGATGACAAGTTAGCTACTAGAATGATGTATGATATCTTAAATACACCATCTAGCTCACAGGGAGAATCATCTATTCAGTCAGGGGAAGTAGTCGATGACAGTGACTCCTCCTTTGGAGATGAAGCTGAAGAAAATGACCAGAACAGTCAGGAGGAACAGGTTCCAGTTCCTGAAAGTCCACAAGCATCTACAAGTGATGCACCTTTGACTATGGAACCTCAAACTCCAACTACCTCAGATGCAAAACCAAATGTTCATAATCTTGGCTCTGAGGTAGCTGTTCCCACTACTCCAGGATCACGATTAAACGTCTATCATCCCCTAGACAATGTCATTGGGGATGTCAGATGAGGAGTACAAACCCGAAATCAGCTTTATTCAGCTAACTACGCCTTGGTTATGGAGAAGGGTTACATTCATGATGGTGCTTATCGGTGTTTTGTCTTGTAGTTTGTGCCAAAATATGTAAGTGATGCACTAAATGATGAGTCGTGGGTGAGTGCCATGCAAGAAGAACTTCTTCAGTTCAAGAAGTTACGTGTATGGACTATGGTTGATAGACCTAAAGGTGCTAAGGTCATTGGCACCAAATGGATCTTGAAAAGCAAGAAGGATGACCAAGGGGTCGTTATCAGAAACAAAGCTCGATTGGTGGTTCAGGGTTTTCGCCAAGTCGAGGGAATTGACTACAATGAGGTGTTTGCACCCGTGGCAAGGATGGAAGCCATTCGTATCATCCATGCCTATGCATCGTACATGAACATTAAATTCTATCAATTAGATGTAAAGAGTGCATTCATTCATGGGGAAATCAGAGAAACAGTCTATGTTAGTCAAGCTGAGGGATTTGAAGATCCTTACTGTCAGGATAGAGTCTACAAGCTCAACAAGATTTATATGGGCTTCATCAAGCTCCAAGAGCTTGGTATGAGAAACTCTCGACTCATCTTGTGAAACACGGCTTTCGCAGGGGAGTCATTGACTACACGCTATTCATTAAAGAAAAAGATGGCGACCTACTGCTCGTACAGATCTATGTTGATGACATAATCTTTGGTTCAAACAACGAAGTGTTATGCAAAGAGTTTGAAGCTGTTATGAAGAAAGAGTTTGAGATGAGTGCTATGGGGGAGATGAAGTTCTTTCTCGGGTTACAGTGGATCAGACACCAAATGGGATCTTTGTACATCAAACCAAGTATGTAGAGACATTCTCAGTCGTTTTGACATGGAGAATGCATCTGCTCTGGAACTCCCCTTGCTACAATCACGACATAGCACCTGATGAAAATGGAGATCTTGTAGATGCCACTGTACCGAGGAATGATTGGATCCCTCATGTATCTCACTGCCTCAAGACCTGATATCGTGTATGCTACATGTTTATGTTCTAGATATCAGGCTAAGCCTAAGGTCAACCATCTGATCGGGGTCAAAAGGATTTTTCGTTATGTGAAGGGTACACCCACACTTGGGTTGTGGTATCCTCATGATGATGACTTTGAGCTCACGGCGTATAGTGACTCGGATTACGGAGGCTGCAAGATGAACTACAAGTCTACATCCGCAGGGTGTCAATTCTTTGGGAGAAGACTAGTTACTTGGCAGTGTAAGAAGCAGACATCGGTTGCATTGTCAACCTGTGAAGCCGAATATGTTGCTTCTGCAAGTTGTTGTTCACAAATCATCTGGATTCAACAGCAATGCGGGATTACGGTTTAAAGTTCTCCTCTACTCCTATTTGTGTTGATAACTCTGATGCAATTGCAGTAACTAAAGATCCGGTCCAACATCCTAAGACCAAACATATCGGTATTAAATACATTTCATAAGAGACTGTTTTGAAAAGAACTTAATTGATGTGGCCAAAATTAATACTGATTTTCAACGCGCTGACCTCTATACTAAAGCCTTTGATAAACACGCTTTCAATATTTGCTAGAGGTCAACGGCGGTTAAAAAGAAAGGTGAGGTTATTCCTGATGATGATAAGTGTAGTGATGTAGTTTAGTTAAAGTTTTTCTTTTTATTTTTTTTTATTTTATTTGTCTATTTTAGTCTGTTTAATTTAAACTCATGTTATTTTGTTGTTTATTAAAATCCTAAAATAATTAAACCAGTTATGATTTTAGTATTTTAGGGGGAGAATTTGTCAGCAAGTAACATTTAAAAAAAAGAGGGAGAAGGAGTGGATAGTTAATATAAGGTAGACCGTAACTGTGATACCGATAAAACCCTTTGGAAAATGATAGTATACAGGAACAAATCAAGAGGGACTGTAAAATTTAATTTAGAAAAGATGCAAAGATTCAAAGTATAAGTCTGTGTAGTCTAAGCAATATAAAGGCAAGATGATAGAAAAACTGGTAACTCCTAAGGCAACACAACGAGAGTAGACCTAGAGGTTGCTAGACCACAAATGATATGTCGGTAGATTCAACACAATAGATGATTAGACTTGACTGGTGATTTCAAGATCAAACTAAGTTGTTCAACTGACTGTGGGCTTCCATCTTATCACTAGTTAGCACAGTCAACAATATTCAATTAAGGGGAATGAGCATGTAAAACGCCACAAATGTGTGCGGATGACCATAAATAGAGCAAAGCAAGAAAAAATGAAAGACAAATGCTATAAAGCTAAGACTTATGTTGTTGGTGCATTTTGTGCAAAATAATATTAAGCTGCTCTAACATGGGGATAGATTGTGTGCCTCTCTGCTGTGCGATGGCACTGACCTGAGGATAAGCGTAACCTAGATATTCTAGAATTCATTGTTGTTTGCCGCCTCTTTGCTGTGCGATGGCACTGACCTGAGGACTGGCTTCTCTTTGAAAGCTCTAAGAATAGTCTCTCCTTGTAATAATACCCGTAGACCGCTCAAAAGCTCCTGAGGAATGTTGAATACCATATAAGTGTGGGATCCACAAATGTTAGTTGAAATAATTAAACCTAAAACAATCACCGGTTTGTGTCAAAAGTCTATGTATGAATTTAAGTGGAGAAACATATTGACAATCATTGTGGCTGCAATTCTTGAAAGTTCAAATCAATGTGGTAATCTAAGAGTTCCAGTATGATTTCCTAAAGTTGCTAACGACTCTGGATGAACACCAAGAATTGAGCATCAAAAATTTTGATAACAAGTCCAAAATGATTTGACTTGCCTGTATGATTCCAAAATTGAATTGGTCCAGGTATGGTCAATCTAAGTTGAAGCTGTCTATTCCAGAAACAAATCCAGTAGATTTCCATCTTAGGACTTATCTCTCACAAAAAGCAAAAACAATTCTTATTTTTATTCTTTAGTTTAATTTTCTAATTTAGTTAGTCGTTTAGTTTGTTTGTTTGTCGGACTACATCAGGAAAATCAGTAAGGATCAACTCACTAAAAGGGTCATGTCTGAGATGACCACATGTCTTTTAAAGATTAAAACAGTCACGTCTGAGGTGATCAAAAAGTTTTCAAGTCAAAACGATCATGTCTGAGATGATCAAATGCTCATAACGTCAATTTCTACAATTAAAGGGGTTTTAAATTTTAAATATTCAAATTGGCAGAAAATTTAATAAGTATGACCCATTCGCACGAATGGACCATACGTATGGACCAATCATATGAATGGAAGCCATTCGTACGAATGGACCATGAATATGGACCATCAACTGAATGGCCCATACGATTGGCCCAGTCGGACGCTTAAGGGCGGACGAGTGAGTCAGTCGCACGACTGAGATCCAATCGGACGACTGAAGAAGGACGGTGAACCAAGCACGATGAGTCCCACTCGCACGACTGAAAGGTGCGTATGAGCTCAGTGCACGATGAATCTAGGGTTAGTAAAAATAGAGGGAGAGTCGGTCGTAGAGACTCACCCCCCAAATTAACCCTGAATCGCACGACTTAACGCCACTCTGCCCAAATTCATTTGATCTCTAAATCCCCCCGTTTCTTGTTACTGGCCATATACCTCGACTCTATAGGTAATTTACGGTAAAGAAGCACTCCCATAACTTTCAATTTGATGCAAAATCGGTACATTCGACTCGCAAAAGAACCGAGACTTAAGTGACTAAATAACCTAACTAAATGACTCAAACAAAAGAAAGTAAAGATGTTAGGTGTTATAAGAATGTATTGCGAGTCAAATGAACCAGATAACGATGTCTAAAACTCAAAAGTGGTGAAAAAGTGAATTTGAATTGAACAGTCAGTACATCATGCGAATGGACAGATTGATGAACTTCAGTCGCACGACTGAAGGGTGCGAACTTAAACGCACGACTGAACCATGCGTATGAAGTTCAGTCGCACGACTGGTGTAACCGCATGAGGTATATACGTATGAGCCCAGTCGCACACTCAGTGGTACGCATGTGGATCAGCGCACGACTGAACCCCATTCGCACTGTTCAATCGCACGACTGATCTCAGTCGCACAATCTCAATCGCATGACAGAAAGATTTTCTTCAAGTTTAAGTGTTTCATGACTTTCTTAGCAATGGTACTAACGTTTACTATATTTGTGTAACAGATGGCGAGTCGATGGACTATGAGCACGAAGCACAATATATGTGCTCATCTGGATTTGACATCCAGAAACGCTACTGATTTCTCTGGCATCATCACATTTCTACTGAGATCGAGGATTGCACATGCATACTATACTTGTACTCCGTATCGATCCATTCAGCAGGCCTTCTGGGAAGGCGCTACAGTTGATAGATCATCTGAGCCTCATTGCATCAGAAGTAACATCTTTGGAGAGGCTATTACTATCTCAGAGGGGATCTAAGGATCGTATTACAGTTGGGGGATGACACTGATGTCCGACTCGATTACACCCCTCACAGTTAGAGGATGCTTTCTTAGAGCCAAGTACTCTGGGGACATCAATGCTGGGGTACTCAAAAAGAGTAACCTCTGTCCCCAGTTTAAGTATCTTGCGCACGTGCTGCTTAAGTGCATAGCTTCCAGGAAGGGAGGTTTTGATGAGCTATCCGACCAGATACAGAACACGTATGTTGCGTTGGTGCTGAACCACCCGTTCAGCTTCTCCAAGATGATCTTCACCTACCTGGTGGAGAACATCGAGGGGAAAGGGAAGGAGGGCTTCTGTATGTACCCTAGGTTTACACAGATGATCATAGATCAGAAGCTTCCCTCCCTGCCGAAGGAGAAGGAGGATGCGGTAGACCTCGAGGTGATGGATGACACTACCTTGGGGAGGATGAAGGTGTACAGGGGGAAGCAAGTGAAACCCCCTGTCAGGAGGTTGTTTGGGCATCTGGCCCAGGAGGACTACGTGGTGCCAGCCAAGGGAAAGTGGGGCCATGATGATAGTAACTCTGATGTGGAGTAGATTGCTCTACCCACTCATGACTCGAATGATGATGACAGTGGGGATGCTGGAGACGGTATGCCTATTCCACCTAGAGGCACTGTGTCTGATGTTGTACCTCCAATGTCCGCCCCAGCTGGAGATGTAGCCGAGTCAGCTGGATTCCATTAGGATTTTGTTCATGGTGCGGAGAGGAGGAGGAGTCGGATGAGGAGCCCCTAACGCGAACTGTGGGAAGCAAAGTTGGACCCACAGAACATGGGCTAAGGGTGGTTGGTGAACACCCGAGAGACTCGGAGAGACTGATACTGACCCAAGCTATGCACGGGGTCAAGGCAGGGTTGAAGGGGGAGCATCCACCTCAACGGGGACGAGGAGAGAAGAGGATGGCTAAGCCCCATGGTCAGAAGAAGAAAGAAGAAGCGTCAGTTGACCTCGTCACCACCACAGCCCACCACATCCACCACAAGCTACCACACAGCCACACATACCTACACCCATAATACAGATTCCATCCACACCATATCCTTTACTCCCACATCACCTCCACAATTTCACAGACCTATCTTCACTACAGCCACCACCACCACCACTTCACACCAAGCAGGACCCTCAGCCCATCCTCACATACTTATAGATCACCTCTACCTCCAATCGGGGTAGAGGAACAGCTGTCTGAGCTCAACAGGATGGTGATGCGCTTACTGGCTGCAGATGAGGAGAAGGCGGCCCAGATCCGCCAGCTTACTGACCTGACTGCTGCATAATCTACCAGATTGCAGAGCAGGCTCGAGTTATAGAGGAGCAGGCCCAACAGATGGCTGCCAGAGCACTGAGATAGCCCAACTCCAAGCACATAGTGTCACATCAAGCAAGAATATAGAGGAGTTGGAGGAGGCAAAGAAGACTATCATGTAAAGCTGAAAGGATCTAACGAGGAGCCCGAAGATCAAGGAAGGGGACGGAGATGATGATGATGAAGATGATGATGAGGATGATGAGGGTGATACAGAGGAGAATGAGGAAACCGAAGGAGATAGGACAGAGGAGAAGGACGATGATGTTGAAGCAGAAGGAAGGGTGCAGCTGCATCAGCCTCTGCTTCAGGTCAAGAGAAAAGTCAAAGAACAGACAAGACCAACCAGCTTCTACTTCTACTCCTGCAAGTGACGAGACGATGATACAGGATAAAAGTAAAGACTAGATGTTATGTATTTATTTACTTTTGTATTTGAATCCTGTATTGAAAATGATATATTGAATGTTTATATTAAGTTAATGCATTTCTGTTTGATTAATTACTAATGATTTATGTGTTGAATGTTAAATCAAACAGATCCAAATTACCAAAGAGATGAGTTTGATGTTGCTCCCCTTCAGCAGGTCAAGACTCAGCTAACAATGATTCTTGATCTGCAAGGGATTGTTAGGAGGTTAGTGAATATACCCCTGAAGAAGGGGAAATAATTCATGACCTATCAAACGAGCAACTGGCAGAGATTTTCAAGCTAAATCCAGATGAGATAGTGAAAGATGCTCCGACATGCGATTCGACTAGTGACGAAGAGCTCAACGATGTTGATGAAGTCGAGATCGAAGATGTCACTGCCGAGGATTACCCTCAGTACGCTGACAATGAGGGTAATGTGGTCCCCAATCTGGGTGAATCCCTTGTCAGCGATACTTTTGAGGTGTTGAACAAGATGGAGCAAGAAACAGAGAAAGCAGTAGGAACAACCCAAGCCTCAAATGATGATGTCGACATTCGAAAGGCTGAGTGGGCTGCATGTTTTGAAGAAGTTAGAGCCCAACGTGCTGCACCAAAGAAGGATGCCTACACCAAACTCTACAGAGTCAAGAAACATCACAAGGTGTCAGGAAGGATCATAGCATGGGCGTATTTTGAGGATCTTAATGCTTATGTGGTTAAGAGAGAACGGGGCATAGTACTTCAGATTCCCACATGATCTGAAGACTCTACCAGTTTTGAGCTCAACCAGCTGGCTAAGCTAAAGCTTTTGTATGCTGAACCGAGGAAGATGTCAGGCTGGTTCGAGGCTGCCCTAAAGAAGGAGTACCACACTAGATGGGTTAACTTCAGACCCCAACAGCCTACTAGGTATATCAGAAGGTCTGAGGTTGATGCCATTACTGGCAAGCCCAAGATAGTGTTGAAGTGGAATCCTCCGCGCACATGTCAAGAATCCCCTCAGGGAAATGCCACAGGACTTCACTCCACATTTTAAGTGGTGGTACTACGATTGGCGAACAGCTGAAGCGGTCATAGTCCTAAACAAAGAGGGACAAATGGATACGATCAGGGTATTCGACCCGATGTGGTTTACTAACTTGTCGGATAATGATGTCTATACGCTATACAAGTGGCCACTGTTCTATGATACGCAAGATATTGTACAAGCCCTCTAGTTCCAGAACGTTATACGACTCTGCTTCGCATTTGAGATTCACACGGGAGTCACAAAAGAGGAGAAGTACAAGAAATACAAGGAGGTTATGCAGAAAACAAGAGATTAGAGAGATCTAGGTCCAAGGGGGAGTTTGTTGATACATGTATGTCCCTAGATCATGATATGAATGTAATAGATCTTGTTTGTTTGATTCTGAGGTAATGCTTGGAATGATTAATGAAATGATATTGTTTGTTATTTATAATGTTTAGTATTTCATTAATGAGTCGAAGTTGAATTGGTTAATTAGGTTTGTGGTTGTTTGAATTGTTACACATAATGTTATATTAATTAATACATTCAAACTTAACAAAATGAAGTTCTTATGCGAATGGCCCATGCGAATGGACCATACGCATGAATAACTTCATACGAATGACTCAGTCGCACGACTGAACCTGGAGACTGGATCAATCGTATGATTGTAACATAAGATTGGCTCAGTCACACGACTGAACACTCAGTCGTGCGGATGAATCAACCGCATGGTTCAATCGCATGACTGAACCATACTAATGGTTCAGTCGCACGAATGAACAATACTAACCTATAAATACAACCCAATTCGTGGAAAAACTAGAGCATTCGTTAATTAAGATTCCAGATGTACTCTAGCCGTCCAGAAGCCTCCCAAATCGTTTCTCCAAGTTCACATAACACATTAGATCGATTCCCAATCGACTTCTAACGTTAGATTCAATTCTTGATTGATTCTTCGTGTGTTCTCACTGATTGGATCGCCAATCAAATAGGATTCCGCACTATTTGATCTGGTTTACACGCTAATCACTAGGTATTTCGTTCAAATACCAGGTCCTAACAATAATAATGATATTATCTGTATGTACGTATGATGTATGCTCACATACACTTGACATGAAGGGTTTTAATGAAAGAAAAGTATGTTTTGCTATAAAACTAGGACTCACTCAGCAACGCTGACTTTTATGCATTTCCAGTTGGCAGGTAAGGTTGCTGAGGATGGCATGAGGTAGCTGCTCAGCTCTTTTGGATGGCATCCATTTATTTAATGCTTTTGTGATGTACTACAACAATGAAATTTTGTAACCGACAAACGTTGCATTATTTTGCAAAAGTTTTTATGATGAAATGAAGTGCCAGTTGTTTTATGTTTCCGCTGCAATGTTTTGATGATTAAATGCAAAGTATATATTTATGTGCGATGAATACCAGCTGTAGGCGTCTCGGGACCGGGGCCTTACATTTTCAGACTTAAACAAAAATGATTTCACACTGCAGTGCACGTCGGGAAATCAGCAGTAGCTTCCATTTCTTCATCTTTTCTTTGTTTTTAGTGATAATCGTGTTCAATTGCATCGGATTTTGAAGGAATAATCCAGTGAATGATTATATATCTTCAAATCGTACCATATTAGAACAGATCTAATGATTTCTCTTCTTGATTTTGAGATGAACAAATGTTTTTTTATGTTAATCTTGTTCAAATGCGTCGCATTTGTTTTGTTCATCCGCATTTTGTTTTTTTTGCTTTCATGATCACAATGGACATGCCTGTTGGTTGCAATCATCCATGTTCATGTTTTTCTATTCTTTTTGAAGTCCTGTTCATCAACTGTTCATAAGCATTTCTTGCAACACATCCGCATTTCTTTGCCAATCCGCATTTGTTTGCAAAGCATCCGCATTTGTTTGCAAGGTATCCGCATTTGATTTCAATGCATCCGCATTTAACTTCAAAGCATTTACATTTGTGCTTAGAGTACCCGCATTTGTTTATAAGTCAACCGCATTTGGTGTTAAGGCATCCGCATTTGGTGATAAGTCAACCGCATTTGTGACAAGTCATCCGCATTTATGACAAGTCATCCGCATTTATGACAAGTCATCCGCATTTGTGACAAGTCATCCGCATTTGTGACAAGTCATCCGCATTTGGTGCCAAGTCATCCGCATTTGGTGGAAATTCATCCGCATTTGTGTATAATACATCCGCATTTGATGAAGCTTCATCCGCATTTGTTTTGCTCATCCGCATTTGATTTCAGACTTGAACTAAAACAATTTCACACTGCAGTGTTGGTCGGGAAATCAGCAGTAGCTTCCATTTCTTCATCTTTTCGTTGTTTTCAATGATAATCGTGTTCAATTGCATCGAATTTTGAAGGAATAATCCAGTGAATGATTATATATCTTCAAATCGTACCATATTAGAACAGTTCTAATGATTTCTCTTTCTGATTTGAGATGAACAAATGTTTTTTTATGTTATTCTTGTTCAATTGTGTCGCATTTGTTCTGTTCATCCACATTTTTTATTTTTATTTTTTTTGCATTCATGATCACAATGGACATGCCTATTGGTTGCAATCATCCATGTTCATGTTTTTCTATTCTTTTTGAAGTCATGTTCATCAACTGTTCATAAGCATTTCTTGCAACACATCCGCATTTCTTTGCCAATCTGCATTTGTTTATAAAGCATCCGCATCTGTTTGCAAGGTATCCGCATTTGTTTTCAAGGCATTTGCATTTGATTTCAATGCATCCGCATTTAACTTCAAAGCATCCGCATTTGTGCTTAGAGTACCCGCATTTGTTTATAAGTTAACCGCATTTTGTGTCACGGCATCCGCATTTGGTGATACGTCATCCGCATTTGGTGACAAGTCATCCGCATTTGTGACAAGTCATCCACATTTGTGACAAGTCATCCGCATTTCTGACAAGTCATCCGCATTTGTGACACATCATCCGCATTTGTGACAAGTCATCCGCATTTGTTGCCAAGTCATCCGCATTTGGTGACAACTCATCTGCATTTGTGTCAAGTCATCCGCATTTGGTGACAACTCATCCGCATTTGTGTATAACACATCCGCATTTTATGAAGCTTCATCCGCATTTGTTTTGTTCATCCGCATTTGTTTTCAGACTTTAACAAAAATGTTTTCACACTGTAGTGCATGTCGGGAAATCAGCAGTAGCTTCCATTTCTTCATCTTTTCTTTGTTTTTAATGATAATCGTGTTCAATTGCATCGAATTTTGAAGGAATAATCCAGTGAATGTGTTAGGATCTGGTATTTTAAACAAACACCAACTGATTAACGTGTTAAACAAAACCAAATAGTGCGGAATCCTATTTGATTGGCGATCCAATCAGTGACAACGCACGTAGTAACAATATTTTATTGAAACTATCATCAAGAATCGATTAGGAATCGATCTACAGCGTTCTATGAACTTGGAGTACAAAATTAGAGGCTTCTGGACGGCTAGGATACGTCTAGAGTCGAAGTGGATTGAATGCTTACGTTTTTCCACGAATTAGGTGGTATTTATAGGTTAGGGTTGCTCATTCGGGCAACTGAACCATTAGCATGATTCATTCGTGCGATTGAGCCATGCAGTTGATCCATTCGCACGACTGAGTGTTCAATCGTGCGACTGCGTCAGTCGCATGAAGTTGTTCATGCGTATGGACTATTTAGACACATGGACAGTCAGTCACATGGCAATTCGGACACATGAGAACTTTACTTCACCAAGTTTGAATGTATTCATTATTATAGCATCATGCATATCAGTTCAAACATTCAAAACCTATATAATCAAGTCAATGTGTGTTAAACAACTCATTAATGATATTAAACATTATAAACACAACCAAACATTTGTATTTCATTAAGTACCCAACTATTACATAAGTGTAAGACAATCATAGACATATTACATTAAGATCAGAATCAAGGTTCACGTGTATCAACAAACTCCCCCTTGGACCTAGATTCATCTATTTTCTTACCTTCTTCATAACCCCCTCATACTTCTTGTACTTCTCCTCTCTTGTGACTCGTGCATGTATTTCAAATGCAAAGCAGAGCTATATCACATTTTGGAATTGGAGGGCTTGTAAAATATTCTGCGTGTCATAGAACAGTGGCCACTTGTATAGTGTGTAGACATCTGTAGCTGACAAGTTTGTAAGCCACATTGGGTCAAATACCCTGATAGTATTCATTCTACCCGCTTTGTTCAGAAGTACGACTGCCTCCCCTGTTCTCTAATCATAGTACCACCACTTAAAGTGTGGAGTGAAGTCCTGTGGCATTTCTTTAAGAGGGATTCTTGACATTGTTCTTAGGGGACTCCACTTCAGCACTACCTTGGGCTTACCAGTTATAGGATCAACTTCAGAACGTCTAATATACCTTGTAGGTTGTTGAGATTTGAAGTTGACCCACCTAGTGTGGTACTCTTTCTTTAAAGCAGCCTCAAACCAGCCTGACATTTTCCTCGGGTCAGCATATAACATCTTCAATTTAGCCAGCTGGTTGAGCTCAAAACTAGGTAGAGACTTTAGATCATGCGGGAATCTAAAGTACTTGATACCCATCTCTCTCTTTACCATGTATACATTAAGATCATCAAAACGAGCCCACGCTATAAATCTTTCCTGACACCTTGTGATGTTTCTTCACTTTGTAGAGCTTGGTGTAGACATTCGGTTTAGGAGCAGAGCGTTGTGCTCGGATCTCCTCAAAACATGCAGCCCAGTCAGCCTTTCTGATATCAACATCGGCGTTTGAGGCTTGGGCTTATTCTTCAACCTTCTCAGTCTCTTGCTCCACCTGACTAATATATCAAATAAATCACTGACCAGGGAATCACCTAGATTGGGGACCACATTTCCCTCTTTGTCAGCATACTCCGGATAGTGGTCTGCCATGACATCCTCGATCTCTATCTCATCAATGTCTTCCAGGTCGTCGTCACTGTCTCCTTCAACAGTTGAAGCGTCTTTTACAATCTCATCGGGATTGAGCTTGAACATTTCTGCCAGTTGCTCATCAGTAAGATCATGAATTATTTCCCCTTCTTCAGGGGTGGAACTTACTGATTTTCTGACAATCCCTTATAGATCAAGAATCATTATTAGTTGAGTCTTGATCTGTTGGAGGGGAGCAAAATCGTGTTCATCCCTTTGATAATTTGGATCTGCTTGATTTAAACATGTAATACATCAATCATTAGTTAATAATCAAGACATAACCATAATATCAAGTCATGACTATTTATATTACATATAAACATGCATTTCTTTAATTTTATACATGAATCAAGTACAAAAGGTTTTAAATAACAATAAAACATCAAAGCATTACTCTTGTCTTGGATCATCGGCTCTTCTGCTACCGGGTTGGATGTGGAGGCACTCGGACCTTGAGTTCGTTTGGTCCTCCTTTCACTTGTTGATGTGGCACCCGAAGCTGAAGAGTCATCATCCTCATCATAACTAACATCAGTATCACCATAGTGATCATCACCATCATCATCATCATCATCACTATCATCATCAGCATCATCATCTCCATCACCTTCTCCTATCTTTAAGGACTTTTCTTTGGACCCTTTGAGCTTTAACTGCAGAGATTTGTTTGCAGCCTCGTGCTCCTCAATACTTTTGTCGTGTTGCTCCTGGAGCTGCGACATCTGATGTGCCTGCTCATCGATCAATCGAGCCTGATGAGAGAGCTGCTGAGATTGGACAGTGGTCAGGTCTACCAGCTGTCATATCTCATTGGTCTTCTCATCATCTGTAGCTAACAACCTCAGCATCATTCTATTAAGTGCTGAGAGCTGTTCCTCTTCCCTACTAGGAGGTAAAGGCGATCCTGATGGATATGGAGAGGAAGAAGATGGTACTGCAGGATGGCTAGTGGTGGTGGTGATAGTGGTGAAGATTGGAGGTGGTATAGAGGATGGTGGTGATGGTGTAGGTGTGAATGATGTGGTGGTGGATGGAAGGGTGGTAGTGGTATGAGGAGGAATGGTGGTAGGGATGGTGGCTGTGGTGGTAGGTAGAGTGATCGTGGTAGATGTAGTGGTGGTGGAGGTAGTGGTGGTAGTTGGAGTGATGAAGGTGAGTCCTCGCTTTTTCTTCTTCATGTCGTGGGGCTGAGCCATCCTCTTCTTCCTCGATCCTGTCGAGGAGGATGCTCCCCCTTGAACACGGCTTGACTGATCGGGAGCATATGTAGGTCAGCAACAGTCTCTCCCGATCCGTCGGGGCGTCCACCAACCACCCGGAGCCCCTGTTCTGTGGGAACAACTTTACTTCTCATAGTCTGGGTTAGCGGCTCCTCATCTGACTCCTCTTCCTCCTCACCAGGTGTGAAACTCTAGTGGAAACCATCAGTCTCAACTCTATCTTCAATGGGGGCGAAAGCTGGATATGTAATATCAGTAGTGGGGACCCTTGGTTGAGTAGGCAATGTACTCCAGCCTCCCCGCTAGCATCATCATCAGAGTCGTGCTCAAGGAGCTGTAGCTGCTCGTCATCTAAGTCACTGTCTACCTGACGCCACTTACATCTGCCTGGCGCCACGTAACTCTCATTGGACAGATGGCCTATTAGTCTCTTTACCTGGGGCTTTACCTGCTTACCCCGGTAAACTCCCATATGACCTAGAGTCGTATCATCCATGATTTCTAAAGCCACAACATCGTGGCGCTCCTTTGGAAGAGAAGGCAACTTCTCGTCAAAGATCATCTGGAGGAACCTTGGGTACATACAGAAACCCTCTTTTCCCTTTGCCTCTAGATTCTCCATGAGGTAAGAGAAGATCATGCTGGAGAAGCTGAAGGGGTAGTTCAGCACCAGTGCCACGTAGGCATTATGTATCTGGTCTGAAAGATCATCAAACCCACCCGTTCTGGAAGCTATGCACTTCAGAATGACATGTGCCAAGTACTTGTACTGGGGGCACAGGTTGCTCTTGTTGAGCACACCTGAGTTAATGTCCCCAGCATACTTAATCCTCGGAAAACATCCTCTCACAGTCAGTGGGTGAAGTCTGGTGGGGTGATTAGTGTCGTCACCCAGCTCAAGTACCCTCTGAATGTCTGCAGCAGTAACCTTAATATCCATGCCACAGATAGAACTCCGTATGCTATATGGCTCATGTGAATGATCAACAGATGCATTCTCCCAGAATGCCTGATGTAAAGACCTATAGGGTGTGCATGGAGTAGAGATGGCCTTGTGGATCCTTGATTGCTTGGGAAAAGCGACGATCTCAGTAAACTCGGCACCATTCCGAGTAGTATGGTCTAAATGAGCACATATATTGTGCTTAGGGTTGATAGACCATCTATCAGCCATAGATCTAAAACACAAGACACATAAACATTAGATACTCACATATCACAAATCAGTTCTAAGTAGCTTGATTGAATTCATTCTGATTCATTCATGCAAATGAATCATGCGACTGTGTTCAGTCGGTTGTACTATCATGCGACTGGACTCATTCGGGTGAATTAACAGGCGACTGAGTTCAATTGGTTGACCGATCTTACGATTGGTTCAGTCGGCCGACCGAGCTCATTCGTATGATTCATTCGGCCGATTGAGCTATTCGGCCAGCTCAATCGTCCGATTGGAGTTCAGCCTGAAGACCAGTCGCATGACCTACTATTTGGTCGACTTAGGTTTGAATCTTGACCAATTCATGAATTTAAACATTGTGTGTAGGTTCTTTAGACCCGCAATCACTTAACTATAACCTAATAACATTAATTTTAACATTTTACATGGTTTCAGTAGGTCATTAGTCAATTGAGTGGTTCGGTTCTTGTTTCATTCGTGAATCACTAATTATGCCCCCATATCTTTTGATTTCTGTGAGATTTCAACACATTATACCTGTATAAGTGCACACACACGTCAGAAGATCAATAATAAAGTATAATCAAGGTCTAAAGAAATTTTGGCAGTGTAACGGTAGGATGTACGATATAAGGGCGATTGGAAGTGGTGAGGAGAATGCGATCGACTGTGGCCCTTTATATACTGAATCTGAGTTCAATCGGCCGACTGGACTCATTCGCTCAGTTCATTCGGGCGAATGGAACTCTGTCGGGCGATTGGCCAGTCGATCACATCCAGTCGGCCGACTGAAGCTCAGTCGGTCGACTGACTTATTCGAACACTCTCATTCGGTCGAATGGGTCATTCTGATAAGCCATTCGGGTGAATGGTTCATACTCATGTCCATTCGGCTGTTTAGTGCATGAGTATGGTCCATTCGTATGATTGGTCCATACTCATGGTCCTTTCATGCGAATGGGTCAGACTCATGAATTTGAATTTATGACCATTGTACAAATTACACTTGTTTAACTTTTGAATAAACGTTATGTGCACTTGATCATCTCAGACATGATCATTTTATCTTGAAAAACCTTGATCACCTCAGACGTGATCTTTTTAGAACATTTTGTCACCTCAGACGTGACCCAATTTTATTTGAAAGCACGTGTGGTCACCTCAGACGTGACCTTTTGAATGATAAGGTCCCTTATCAACTTTCATAACACAATTCGATACTACACAAAACTAAAATTTACAGACTTTGTACAAAAATAAAAGAAAATTGCTGAAACTTAAACTAGGACATGTTTTTGTGTTATTTGTGAGGGTTAATTCCTAAGACGTAATTCTAAGGACTAATTTTTCTGAGAGAGCAGCCTGAATCTTTTCAACCATACATGGACCAATTCAAGCTAGAATCATACAGGATATTCACATCATTCAGGACAAATATTTAAACGAAACATTTGATGCTCTATTCTTGTTTTTCATCTGGAGTCGGTTAGCAAACTTTAGGAATCGTACTAGTACCATTCGGTCCCCACACTTTTGAACTTTCAAGAATTGTAGCCACATTGATTGTCAGTATACTAGTCCTCTTAAATCCATACACAAACTTTCAACATAGTTTGGTGACAGTTTTAGGTTTTTTTATTTCAACGAGCATTTGTGGATCCCACACTTATATGGTAATCAACATTCCTCAGGAGATTTGAGCAGTCTTTGGGTAGTATTCAAGAAGAGACTATTCATAGAACTTTCAAAGAGAAGCCAATCCTCAGGTCAGTGCCACCGCACAACAGAGTGGCGGCAAACAACAATGAGTTCTAGAATATATAGGTTATGCTTATCCTCAGGTCAGAGCCACCGCACAGCAGAGAGGCACATAACATATCTTCTTGTTGGAGCAATTTTTTATTCTTTTAGCACAGATCTCACCAACAACCTAGGTTATTATTTGATTGTATTTGCAAGTTTCATGTGCTTTTGCTCATGCTTTGATGTTACGCACACTTTTGTGGCGTTTATTTTGCTCGTCACCCCTTATTGGAATCTTGTTGATTGTGTTAACCAGAATAAGGTGTTACCCACACTAGTTAAACATCTTAGTTTAATCTTGAAATCACCAAAAGGTCTATTCATCTATTGTGTTGAATCTAACCGACATATCATCTGTGGTCTAGCAACCCTAGGTCTACTTTCGTTGTGTTACCTTAGTAGTAGTTAGCTTATCTATCATATTTCCTTTATATTGCTCAGACTACACAGACTTATACTTGAGCTTTGCATCTTTTTCAATTTTGATTTATAAAGTCCCAAATGGTTTTTACCTGTGTACTATCATATTCCAAAGATTGATCGGTATCACACATACAATCTTATTTATTTTAAGCTTGTCTCTCCTTTTCCCTCCTTTTTTTGACCAATTCTCCCCCTAAAATTATAAAACCACTATGAATTAGTGTTTTAGGATTTAATGGGCAAGGAAAGAAAATTAACATTTGAAATTCGTTTAAATATGATTGAAATATAAATAAACACGAAATAAATATTAAATAAAAAATGTGAAAATATGACTATACCACGACACTCTACATGGTCATTTGGATCACTTTGTCTATATGACCTTATTTTCTTTTAACCCCGTTGACCTCTAACAAATATAAAAAACATGGTCTATCAAATGCCTTTGTATAGAGGTCAGCGCGTTGAAAATCTGTATTTATTTTTACCACATCGATTAAGTTCTTTTCAAAGCAATCACAAATAAAGTGATATTTAATACCGATGTGTTTGGTCTTGGATGTTGAACAGGGTTTTTAGTGACTGCAATCGCAGCAGAGTTATCAACAAAGATAGGAGTAGAAGAGAAATTCAAACCGTAATCCCGCACTTGCTGTTGAATCCATATGATTTGAGAACAGCAGCTTGCAGCAGCAAAGTATTCAGCTTCACAGGTTGATAATGCAACCGAGGTCTACTTCTTACACTGCCAGGTTACTAATCTTCTCCCAAAGAACTGACACCCTGCTGATGTAGTCTTGTAGTTCATCTTGCAGCCACCGTAGTCTGAGTCGCTATATGCGGTAAGCTCAAAGTCATCATCATGAGGATACCACAACCCAAGAGTGGGTGTACCCTTTAGATAATGAGAATCCTTTTGACCCTAATTAGGTGGTTCACCTTAGGCTTTGCATGATATCGTGAGCATAAACATGTAGCATACATGATATTAGGTCGTGAGGCAGTAAGATACATGAGAGATCCGATCATCCCTCGGTACATAGTGGTATCTACCAGATCCCCATTCTCGTCGGGTGCTACATCATGGTCTGTAGCCAGTGGTGCCAGTTGTGGAAGCATTCTCCATGTCAAACCGACTGAGAATGTTGCCTACATACTTGGTTTGATGTAGGAAGATCCCATTTGGTGTCTGATCCACCTGTAACCCGAGAAAGAACTTCATCTCTCCCATTACACTCATGTCAAACTCTACCGTCATTACTGCTTCAAACTCTTTGCATAAGTCTTCGTTCTTTGAAACAAAGATTATGTCATCTACATAGATCTGTACTAGCAGTAAATCTCCATCTTTTTCTTTGATAAACAATGTACAGTCAATCACTCCCTACGAAAACCGTGTTTCACAAGATGAGTCAAGAGTTTCTCATGCCAGGACCGTGGAGCTTGATGAAGACCGTATAACGCCTTGTCGAGTTTGTAAACTCTATCCCGATAATATGGGTCCTCAAATCCCTTGGGTTGACTGACATACACTATTTCTTGGATCTCACCATGAAGAAATGCACTCTTAGCATCTAGTTGATAAACTTTGATTATCATATAAGATGCATAGGCAAGGAAGATGCGGATGGCTTCCATCCTTGCCACTGGTGCAAATACTTCATTGTAGTCGATACCCTCAACTTGTCAAAAACCTTGAACAACAAGCCGAGTCTTGTTTCTGATGATCACTCCCTGATCATCCTTCTTGCATTTCAAGACCCATTTGGTGCCAATGCCTTTAGCTCCTTTGGGGCTATCAACTAGTGTCCATACACCTAACTTCTTAAACTGTAGAAGTTCTTCCTACATGGCACTCACCCAAGCCTCATCATTTAGTGCTTCACTAACATACTTTGGCTCAAACTGAGACACAAAGCAGCGGTAGGCACCATCGTGAAGGTATCCCTTTCCATATAGATGCATAATCAGATGAGTACAGTGATTTCTAGTCAAAACACCTAATCTCACATCTCCTATAACATTATCCAAAGGATGATAGACGTTTAGATATGAGCCGGGAGTTGTTGGAACAACCACCTCAGAGTTAAGATTATGAACATTTGGTTCTGGAACTGAGGCTATCGGAGTCTAAGGTTCCAACGGTTCAGAAGCATCACTAGCAGATGCTGGTGGACTTGTGGTAGTCGGAACCTATACATCCTGGTTGATCTGATCATTTTCTCATTTCTTCATCAGAGGAAGAGTCACTTACTTCAAGTGCTCCCCCAAGTTGGTAGGAGATTGACTTGTTGAATCTTGAGACGGAGTGTTCAAGACGTCGTACATCATCTTGGTTGCAACTCGTCTTCTGAAAAAGAGAGAGGTATGTGAAGGACTTGAAGAATCCATCATAGTCGAAGAAGTAAGCAGGCCCTTTTCAACAGGCGGTGTGATATATCTCTGAACATCAACGTTACAACCACACCTCTAGCTGACCGTTAAGTTGTTATAAACTCTCTTGTTTGGTATGTTGTATCCTAGAAAGATCCTTCATCAACCTTTTCACTGAATTTTCCCTCCTGAGTTTTCTTTAGCAGGGTGCACGGGGCACCAAACGGCTCGAGATATTCTAAGTTAGGTTTACGTCGCTGTAAAACGTAGCATGTTTTTCCAGGATTTCACTACCAGAACTCGATTAAGCGTATAACATGCATTTGCCACTGCTTGGTCCTAGAATTGGATAGTCAGTTTCGAGTCTGCCAGCATAGTCCGTGTCGTCTCTATCAAGATGCGGTACTTTCGTTCAGCAACTCTGTTCATCTGAGGAGTGTAGGCCGAGGTAAATTGATGCACAATTCCATTTTCCTTGCAATAGTCTTCCATCGTCTGATTCTTGAACTTGGTTCTGTTATCTGAGCGCAACTATCGTACCTTTAGCTTGTGTAGGGATTCCAGTGTCGTTACCAATTCCTTGAAGGATTTAAATGTTTCTGATTTGGATTTCAGAAACATTACCCAAGAGAACCTTGAGTTGTCATAAGTAACTAGATAGCAATACAAGTCGCCTGCAATGCTTCTTGTACTGACTGGACCAAACAGATCCATGTGAAGGAGCTCGAGAGGAAGTTCTATAGAGATGAACTTCTTTTCCTTATGAGACTTCTTCGTCTGTTTGCCCTTTTTGCATGCAACACAGAAATTCGGGAGTTGGAAGTTTTTGACATTTACTCCTCCACACAAGATCATTCTGGATCAAGTGATTCATTTTTCTCGGATTTATGTGTCCCATTCTCCTATGCTAGGTGAGGCGGTCTTGCTAAAGCTAAGGTTTCTCCCTCTCGACCGAGAAAGCTCAAGAGTCCTTCTCAGTAGCTTTGGACAAGAAGCATTTGACTTCATGATCCGTTGTGGAGGCCTTTGAGAGATCCAAGACATAAGATCATTATATCTTGAAGTGGACATTAGGATTTGGTCCTCCGGGATCATGTAGTCCTTCTTTTGAATGTAGCACTTCTTGTTGTCAAAGACTACCTTGAATCCTTTATCACAAATTTGAGAGACTAAAAGCAAGTTATTTTGTAATTGTTGGACGTAATTTACTTATCAAACTTAACTTTCTCATTTCCCACTTCTCCTTGGGCTGTGATGTACCCGCCTTTGTTTCCAGCAAATGAAACATGCCCTCCTTTAATTTGTCTGACATTTGATAAGAGAGCTCTATTCCCTATCATGTGCCTGAATGCTCCGCTATCTACAATCAACGTGTTAGTCTCAGCACTATAGCGTACACCCTGCACATTCAATAAAACATTAGTTCATGTTAGGAACCCAAGCCTTCACTGGCTTGGGTTTCCCTGAGGCGTCACACATCATAAATTCAACCCATTGACCATTTGACATTGAGGAAGCTTAGATTTCTATTTGTTTTCATTTTCAAACGCGAAGGCGGATTTTTCATTCCATAAACCAGCTCTGTGTAAGGCCTGTTTGTGATAGTTAGAAGACTGGCTGATGGATTGAACTTTTGGTTCACTAGACCTTTTTGGAGGCGTCATAGAGTTCCTCTTAAAAGATCTAGGTGTAGGTACTGGAAGTTCTACTTTCCTCCTCGGTGTCTGATAATAAGGACACTGAGACGCTACATCACCATACTCTCCACAGTTATAGTAGGATCTGCTTTCAACTTTACGGTTTATTTGTTTTGATGGTGATGTAAAAGTTATGCAGTTGGCCTTATTATGTTTGGATTGAGACACGTCTTTACTAGATGTTTGATTTGGTGTTACAAATTTAATTGCTTTACCTAGTTTTACGTGTTTTATTTCTTGTTTACCTTGACTTGACATGAAAGCCGTGATTGATTAGGTGGTATAGTCTTTTTGGTTCTTGTCAGTGATCACAAGTTTGACGTATCAGAATATAAAGCAGCGGAATACAAACACGAATTAGACAAATTGTAGCAAGTCGATACTTGTAAGCGTTAAGATCGCATACGTTTATAGGGAGAGAATATGAATTTCTGATTTCTAGGAATGTTTATAGATGTAGAATATTTCTAATCGAATCAATCAATCATTCCATTCAATGCTCATATCACCCACGATTACAATAGGTTTGTCACTCCTTATATAGAGTGCAACAGTCACTGCGTTATCACGGAAAGTGACAACTGGCAGATCCAATACAGAAATAACTAATTCTTAACAAACTACTGAAATGTTCACAACTACTGAGAACAATCAGCAAGTTAAGTACAAAATATAAAACTACTGAAACTACAACGACTGAAGAACAAGCTCTTCAGTCGTTTTACAAAACTACTGAAACATAAAACTAAAACTACTGATATCACAACTACTGAAGAAGTACTCTTCAGCAGTTGTGACAAACTACTGAGGCTTCAGTACTTGATCTTCAGACTTTGACTTCAGGCGTTTCATCAGCTGATGACTTCAGTAGATATCATCAGCTGATGTCTTCAGTCTTTGTCTTCAGACTTTGTACATCAGTTGTTGATCTTCAGCACTTGTGAACTCTTCAGCTGTTGTACTTCAGTACTTTGGTCTTTCAGCTTCAGCACTTGTGTTCTTCAGCTGTTGTACTCAGCACTTTGGTTCTTCAGCTGTTAAGGTCTTCAGCACTTGATCTTCAGCTGTTGAAGTCTTCAGCACTTGTCAAACTACTGATGAGGCTTTCAGCAGTTGTTGTGATACCGTGTGGGACTTAGAGGTTTTCTGATCTTGGCTCATTGGTTCTTTTGGTCCAACAAACTCCCCCTGAACCAATGCAGCCAAACCTCTAACTTATTTATACTCCCACTTATTGATGGCAAAATGTTGGTCTTTTTCCTTCTTGATCAGTAGAGAAGATGACCCATGTACGCTCCGGCCTGGGAAGAACCTCAAATATTTGTTTGGCAGAGTATGAATGGGAACTCTGTTTTGGGGAACTGGACACAGAGTTGTTATCCCATCCATGAGATTCACTCACTTCCCATAATGAGTCTGTATGACTCACGAACATAGGCCTCAAGGAGAACAATTTGTTCCTCTTGAGAGAGTTCTTCAGCTCCTCCTTCGAAGAAGAACTCTGGACCATAGTACTCTGATAAGTACTTCATGGTCCTGCCATTTTTCAGCTCCACCGTAGTTACCTCCCTGTATACAAATTCATCAGGATGGTTGCCTTCAAGGAGTAACTGGAGCTCATTCTTTTGGATGTCTTCAAGCTTTTGTATAACAACCCCTTCTTAATCATCTTGTTTTCTAGTAAGGCTTGAGGTGTCTTCTTTGCTTGGTGAGCTTTCTTGAATTCATCAATGATTTCCCAGGGTGAGACTACAACGGCCAACATGATGGTAGATTCTATTGTTTTTCGTACTGGCCGTTGTATCTGTGTGGGATAGTTCTTTTATGGATTCTAGAACTCACCCTGGGTCTGGCCATACTCTCACTCTCTCTCTCCTCTGATACTGAAAGTGTGTCTGAGAGTGTACAGCCTTTGAGCATGCCCTTTCATGGCTTGAATAGATGATGACTGAGGAAATTCCTTGTCAACCATCTTCAACAGTTGCTCATCGTGCTGTTTCTGCTGTTCTTCTTCTTCTATCTTGACTCTGACCATTTCCCTTTGAGAGTCAGGTGTGATCATGGATTGACTCTGGGGCTTTGGTAGCTTCAGAACAGCAGAGAGTGGCAGACTATCATCTTCATCCTCTTCTTCTGCTTCTTCTTCCATCCTCAGCACCCTTCTCCTTCTACGGGGTACATCACTGGATGATGGTTGGGTTGGTGAAGGGATTGGTTTTGAAGAGAGAGGATGTTTGAATTTTGGCTTAGAGGTTGGTTGGGAGATTTGAGGGATAGGATCTGTTTGAGTGAGTGGAAGGGAAGGTTGATCTAGCATCCTTGTAGTTAATTTTGCTTTTGTAGTTTAGCCATCTCTAACCTTTTGCCAGCCCCAGCCTCATCAAGGGCTTCCACAATGATCCCTTTGTTGAATTGCTCAGACAGACAGATTCTGGTGGCTATAGCCAGAATGCTGTCCCTGGACCTGCGCGGATCTCCATTAATGATCTTCCCAAGTATTTTGCAATAAATCGGATCATTATTTCCAACCTCTCTTTCTCAAGAGCATCGTACCCTGCCCATCGGGTTTGTATCTCTTGTACCTCTAACCTTCTGATCTCACTATCCAGTGTGGCTGTGTCAAACCCCTGCCTGAATAGTTGTTCAATTATTTTATCCATGGAGCGGCTGTGTGTGTGTGTCAGCTTCTTTGACCAGCTCCTCCAAGGATTTTTCTTCAGCAGTATGATCATCAGCACTTCTCTTTCGCTTGTACGTGAGCAGAGGTTGCTTTTTCTTGTTTCTCCTCTTCCTCAGATCTCTCTTCCTCTTTCTATCTTTCACTGCAGTACTCTCCCCCTTTTTGGTTGCATTGGAGGAAGGGGTGGTACCGCAGAAAGAGTCTTGTGGACAGCAGCATCAACCAGGGGCTGTAATGTTGAGGAAAGCCTCTCATCAAGGGCTTTGATCACTATATCAGTGATTATGGGGTGATGAGAGGGAGGGAATTTTGGAGTATAGCACCTATTTGCTCAGGAGGGTTCTGTTCCTGAGAAGTAGGGCCTGAAGCAGAGGCAGGTGGTTGATTTTGGGGTGGCTCTGTGTTTGGGAAACCTTCAAGGGAAGGTGCCATCTGTGGGTGTATGATGGTGGCAGATGGACTTGCATCCTGAGACATCTTGGCCAGCAGCTCTTTGAGTCTGCTAACCTCATCCTCTAGAATGGTGTTTTGAGCAACTACATCGAAGAAGAAGCTCAGGTCATCATCAGTTGATACTGAATCACCTGACCTCCTGCTTAGAGCAGGATTTACATGCACTGGGTGTAGACCAGTTGGTGCATGTGCCCCTTGTGCTTGGTACTGGGGACTTCCAGCCTCAGGACAATGTCCATCATCAGCTGTTGCCTCTAGGGAGGTCTTAGCAATGTTACCAGCCTCACTCTGGTCATGTGCTGAGTCAGAGGAGGTGGCAGCCTCACTAGATATTCTAAGCTCCCTCTACACCAGAAGATAGAAGTGGGAAACCCCTGTGCTGTGGGTTCTCAATGCACTGTGTTCCTCCCCCTCAATTGTAGAGGTATTCCCAGTAATAAGTGGTTTCTGGGGAGGGGGTGAGGAGTGCAATTGAGTCAGCACTTGAGCAACTATTAAAGTTGGGCTGTGAGGGGCGGTTGTTTGGGGTACAGGGGTAGAAGCAGTGTGCACCTGGGGTGGATGGTGCTCTTCAATGGCAATCTCCTCAAGTGAGGAAGATCCCAGATAAGTAGGTGCCCCTTGGGTTGCTGCAGGCTCCTGTTGAGAGGAAGCCTGAGCGCTGTGGCTGGAGGAGTCATGTATCCACTAGGGGTTTTGGACTAGTGGATATATCCTGCGTTTGTTGTGCAGGAGCATCCTCAGGGGACTCAATTCCCTGAGTAGCCATTTTGGTTTCTTTTTTTGGGTTTGGTGGGACATTGGATTTGGAGGTGGTGGCTGTGGGTTCCAGCTGCGTGGGTTTTCGCAGCTTGGCAGCCAGTTTGAGTGTCCGGTCGGAGTTGTGCCGGGAGTATACTTCTGGCAAAACAGCCGTAGCAGGGACTCCCAAGCCAACAAGTCCCTCAGCATTAAGCTGGTCTATTATAATGGCCATTATGAACCGTGGATAGAGTATCCAACGGTTGGCAGTTAGTTTTTGAGCCATATCTTTGAGCTCTGAAAATATTAATTCTGAAAAGTTCAGTGGTTGTTGCTCAAGGATAGAATACATACCTGCTGCCATTTGGTGGACATTTGATCCCAAGACGATGTCTTAGGGGCCAAACATACATTGACCATGTGAAAGATCAGGCGCTCAGCGTCATTAAAGTGTTTCTTCATGATGGTGGGCACTGAGATCACCTTGATATCCATGCTGAGCAAATGATAGATCTAGGGTGCCCTTCGGATATCCAGCAGGAGAGGTAGCATCACTCAGGTGAAGAATTTTACGGATTGTTGCAGGAGTAATCACTACTTCTTTGTGGTTGACGACTGACCGGAGGGATCGTGTGTTGCTCTCCTCAGTTAACATTAACGTTCATCCAAAATTGGTTCAAGGATTCGGTATGTAAAACGGGTTCAGAAGGAATGCCTTGTTGTATTGGGACTGAACCATAAGATCGATAGCAGTATCGAACTTAGTCCAGATCGGCGATTTTGTGAGGTAGGCAACACAGTTGTGTCGCGGTTTAATTTGCAAAGACGCCATGGAAATTTGTTGGAGAGGAACGTTAGGTTTGAAGAAGATGAAGCATGGAGAGCTCAGGTTAAGGGTATTTATAGGGTACGGGTGAGAAAACGACTTAAGGATGTGGTGTTAGTCATCAGTAGTTTTAAACGACCGTTGACATGGTATTATCCTTTCAGACGTTGAAACAGCTGAAGCCGAGGTGTTAGGCATCAGTAGTTTAGAAAACTACTGAAGACCGTGGTTTTGACTTCAGGTGATTGAAACAACTGAGGACATGGTGTTTGTCATCAGTAGTTATGAAACTACTGAAACAGTGGTTTTGTCATCAGCTGTTGTAAACAACTGAAGACTTGGTATTGGTCATCAGTAGTTATAAACTGCTGAAGACGTGGTTTTGCTTCAGTTGTTTAAAATGAAACAGCAGTGGTACAAACGACTGAGGAGAAAGTTCTCTTCAGCTGTTTTCGTCAATTCTTAGCTTTTCAGCTGTTTCAAACTGTCCTCAACACATTCATCAGTCGTTATGGCTGATTTCAGTTTTTCATAGGACATCAGTACTTATCTGTTTTTACTGATTTCAGTAGTTATGACTGCATCAGTAGTTGTAACTACTTCAGTAGTTTAGGACAGATGAAGTACTTCAGTACTTGTGAGAACTTTTAGCCTTCAGTAGTTATAAAAACTACTGAGGTTAAAAGAGCTCATCAGTACTTATATGTGACAGACACTCATGATCATCAATATGATTACTGAGATCATCAGTAGTTGTCACCTATTCTAGCTGCAGCATACCAAGCCTTAACACCAGGTTTTGGAAAGTTGAACTATCCAAAGGCTTAGTAAAGATGTCTGCAAGCTCATCAGCACTGGGCACAAACTTAGGATCAATCAGACCTTTTTCAAAACAATCTCTTATAAAATGATGTCTGATCTCTATATGTTTGGTCCTAGAGTGCTGGACTGGATTTTTGACAATGCAAAGAGCTGAAGCACTATCCATTAACAATGGAGTCTTAGTCTCTGTAATGCCATAATCCAAAAGTTGGTTTTGAAGCCAGAGTACCTGAGATGTACAGCTTGCAGCAGCAATGTACTCTGCTTCGCCGCATGGATGTAGCAACTGAGGTCTGTTTCTTGCTCTGCCAAGAAATAAGCAGTTGCCTAGGAATTGACATCCACCAGAAGTTGATTTCCTGGTCAACTTACACCCTGCATAGTCACTGTCAGAAAAAGCAACTAATTTACCAGAATGGTTGGTAGAATACCATAAACCTAGAGATGGAGTGCCTTGCAGATATCTAAAGATCCTCTTGACTGCAATCAGATGAGACTCTTTAGGTGCAGCCTGAAATCTAGCACAACACATGTAGCAAACATGATATCTGGTCTAGAAGCTGTTAAATACATCAAGGACCCAATCATACATCTGTAAAGTGTTTCATCAACCACTTTACCTTTCTGATCTGAGTCCAGTTGTGTGGTGCTGCTCATGGGAGTAGAACAGGGCTTACAGTTTTGTAAATCAAACTTTGCAAAAGATCTTTTGTATATTTGGATTGATGAATAAAAATTCCATCAGCCTTTTGTTTGATTTGCAACCCCAGAAAGAACTGTAATTCTCCCATGGCACTCATTTCAAACTTCTGTTGCATCAACTTTGTAAAGGCATCACACAACTTTGGATCAGAGGATGCAAAAATATATATCATCTACATAAATTTGAACAAGTAGATTATGCTGCCCAGCTTTCTTAATAATAAAGTCTTGTCTATGGAGCCTCTAGTAAATTGTTTTCCAGAAGAAAGTTTGATAATGTCTCATACCAGGCTCTGGGAGCTTGTTTTAACCCATAAAGAGCTTTATCAAGCTTATACACCCAATTAGGATGTTTGTTGTCCTCAAAGCCTGGAGGTTGACATACATAAACCTCTTCTTTAACTTTTCCATACAAAAATGCACTTTTGACATCCATTTGAAAGACTTTAAGTTTTTGATAAGCAGCATAAGCTAAAAACAATCGAATTGCTTCCAGTCTGGCTACAGGGGCAAAGGTTTCATCATAATCAATACCTTCTTCTTGTGCAAACCCCTGAACAACCAGTCTGGCCTTGTTCTTAACAATAAGCCCATTTTCATCAGTTTTGTTCCTAAACACCCATTTAGTGCCTATTGCACACTTACCTGGAGGTAGAGGAACCAGTTCCCACACTTGTTGTTTCTTGAACTGAAGAAGCTCAAGCTGCATGGCATCAACCCATCCATTGTCCTTTAAAGCAATGTGATAATTCTTTGGCTCTTGCTGACTGATGAAGAGAGCATAGAAGCAGAAATTTGACAATTGACTTCTTGTTGATACTCCAGCAGTGATATCACCAATGATTTGAGACATGGGTGATTCTTCAGATCTTGATACACAATGAGATCTGTGCAAGTGTTTGTAGCCGGTTCAGCAGCAACAGATGGTGATGGTGAATCATTTCCTTGAAACCAATCAGTGGATGGTAATTCAAAGGAAGTTGAATTCGAAGAAATCTCATCAGCATTTTGTGTGGATGGTGCTACTGGCGCTACAGGAACATCAGGTCTAGTTGAATCAGGCAGCTGATCACTAAACCTGAAGAGGTGAGTACTGCAATCATCATCATCATCAGCAGTACCACCAGGTGGTGAACTGTTGACAGGAGCAACAGCAGGAGTTTGATAAGGAACATATTGCAGTATGTCCAGATCAAATAACTCCACAGGACTTTGTGGAATCTTGTCCTTTGGAGATTCATTAAACTTAACATGTAGAGTTTCTTCAACCATCTTTGTTCTGCAGTTGAAGACTCTGTATGCTTGCAAGTAGATGAATAACCAACAAAGTATCCTGCATCCACCTTAGGATCAAATTTGTGGAGTTGATCCTTTGTGTTGAGAATAAAACAGGGACACCCAAATGCTTTGAAAAATGAAATCAGTGGAGCCAAATGATGGAGAACTTCATATGGAGTCTTCATCAACCTCTGATTTACTAAAACTCTATTTTGCACATAACAAGCTGTGTTGACAGCTTCGGCCCAAAAGGTCAATGGCAAACCTGAGTCAGCCAGCATGGACCTTGCAGCTTCAATGAGGTCCTGTTCTTTCTCTCCACTACTCCATTTTGTTCCGGAGTCCTTGGAATGCTGAACTGCCTTTTGATTCCCTTTGAGAGATAGAAGTCATCAAGTGTATGATTTCTGAACTCAGTTCCATTATCACTCCTGATACACTTGACTGGAAGGGAATACTGCTTCTCAATGTACAGCACAAAGTGGATAATCTTCTGAGCAGCCTCATCCTTTGAATGTAGAAAGAAAGTCCATACAAATCTGGAGTAATCATCCACAATTACCAGACAGTATCTCTTCTTTGCCATGCTCATTACTCTCACAGACCAAATAGATCCATATGCAGTAATTGCAAGCAGGCAGTGGACTTGGACACTTCAATAGGAGGGAATGAGACCTTGTGTTGTTTTCCTTTTAAACAAGCAGTGCATGTTTCATCACAGTGGAACTCCTTTATTGGTAAGCTCTGACTAAACTATTGTGGCTAAGCTGATTCATGTTTTTGAGATTAACATGACCCAGCCTCCTGTGCCATAGTTTAGATTCTTGGAAAGAGGCTTTGGAAAATAGGCAAGGATTGCCTTTGAGATCTATCTTTTTAGAGAGATCTAAGGCATACACTCTTCCTGTCCTGTTGGCTTTCAGGAGAGTGTGATCATCCAACACCTTGTCAATCAAGGGCAAAACTCTGGATGACAGAATCCTACAGTTTTGACTTGTGAAAAGGGCAACATGGCCTTTATCACACATTTGACTGACACTCAAGAGGTTGTACTTGAGATTTTCCACATGATTAACATCATCAAATTTGATTTCTCCATTGGACAAAGCCCTTACCGATGATGTAACCCCTAGCATCATTGCCAAAAGAGACAAATCCCTTCTTTCCTTGAGAGTAGTCATGAAGAAGAGAGATGTTCCCAGTCATGTGCATAGATCCCCCACTGTCTACATACCAGATGCTATTTTGGCATGTTGAAGAACCCTGCAATAATAAACAATCAGTTAGTTTTAGAGACCCAAACCTTTTTGGTTTGGGCCTGGTCTCATCAATAGATGGTAAACTAGCATGTTTATTTGTAACAACAGCCTGAGAGGAAGAAGATGGTGCAGAAGAGGAGTCCTTTGGCTTAGACCTCCTTTTCTGTGGTTTCAACATAGGAGAATCTAGTTGGTTAACTCTACCCACAGATGTTGTACCATCATCACCAGCTTGTGTCTGATTTTGTGATAAAGCTTTCAGCTCATCAGACACATTGCTAGTGGAGTTAGATAAGGTCCTATGTTGCACCTTCTTCTTTTGAGCACCCTCAGCTGTCACCTGTTTAACACCTTCCTTTTGGATTGCATTAAGGACTTAAGGGTTACAGGATTTGTTTGCTGATACAAATGTGGTCTCAAACTCAGTTTTCATTTTTACCATTTTTTCTTATTAATTTCTTCCTTTTGTTTGAGTTTGGAACCTCTTTTGTACCAACAATCATCTGTATGATTGAACAAACCACATACTTCACATGGTTTCTTCTTCATCTTAGGTTGATCATCAACTAAAGAGGATGAAGCAACAGAAGACTTGTTCTTCAATGCTTTGGAAGCATTGGTTGCTTTCTTGACAGCATCTTTAGTAGTCTTCAAACTCTTTCTACTGCCAGTTTTCTTCTCTTCAGTACTGACAGCAGTTGAAGTTTGAACTTCAGGAGTTGAATCCTGCTCTCCAGTCCTTTCAGGACCTTCAGGATTGACTCCTGAGTTGATCAACTTATTGATCATGTGAATGTCAGCATTTGGACCATCAACATCAGCTGATAGGTTCAAAGAGGACTTGATACTGACTGCTACTTCTGATTGTGCTGTATCAGAAGGTAGATCACATGACTTGATGGATTGGTTATCACTCTCACCATCAGATTCTACCTCTGCTCTTGGGGTAAAATCTGTAGGTGGAGCAGTGTGATTGTAACCAATTCCAAACTTCACATTTGAAGCAGATTGCTTACTAAGAAGCATTTCAAAACCTTTGCATGATTGTACCCATCTATCACACTCGACCTGGGTAACTGCAAGGGTTTCTTTGAGATCTTTGTACTTCTCTAGAAGTACATCTTCTCTAGCCTTATCATCAATTATTTTGCAATTCAGTTTATAAACCTCATCATTTTTATCTTTGAGCACAAACTCAAACTCAGCTTTGTTTTTGGAAATTACTTGTTCTAGCTCAATGTTCTTATTAATTAAGCTACATTTGCTTCTCTAATGGAAGCAAATGCTGCTATGCATGTTCAGAACATAATTTGGCTTTTGCCTCAGAGGATACCTGTGATACCTGAGGTGTAGAGGCATTGGAAGATGAAGTATCAGCAGACTCCAAAGCCATAAGAGCTAGATTCCCAAGGGACTATCACCACCATGTTGACCAGCACCTGAGAACAGTTGATCATGACCAGACAAGTCATCTGGTAAACTGCTCCAGTCAACAACTCCTGGGGTGAAGAAGCTGTGTTGTTGAGATGAAGGTTGTTGATGAGATAGGGAAGGCTGAGGTTCTGGTAATGCATGAGGTTGTGGTGTCATAGGAACTTGAACTTGATTTGACTGTGGCATGTAATAACAAGGGTATTGATATGGCATTTGACCCTGAGGAACAAATATGCCGGAGATTGTTGTTGAGGATGATGACTAGATGTGACAGGATGTTGCCCTCTGTTTTGTTGACTATTGCCAGGAAAAGTCACAAAGGTTGCAGTAGAGTTAGATCCAGTTGATCTACACTCTCTTGCAAAGTGTCCAAGCCGTTGGCATTTGTGACACCTCAACTTGCTCTTGTCAAAACCAACTTTGGTTTTGCCAGAGAGTCCTGGGAATTTTCTTCCAGTTCTTTTGTAGAACTTCTGAGATCTGATATTTATCAAGGCCATTTGGCTCAAAATATCCATCTCTTCTAAGTCATCATCAG
This sequence comes from Flaveria trinervia, assembly GCA_025506515.1. NCBI lineage: Eukaryota > Viridiplantae > Streptophyta > Magnoliopsida > Asterales > Asteraceae > Flaveria > Flaveria trinervia. Next base: position 78,615,766 of record CM046444.1, read on the forward strand.
CAATCCCCTTGAGATCATCCATGATGAAACATAAATTGTCATTATTACCTCCAGTAAACTGACCATCAACACTTACAAATGCAGAATTAGAAGTGCTCGAAGAGAAATTAATATGCTCATCATACTGGCATTCAGATGAAGCATATTCTGACTCATGACCCACCAAGGCAGTGTTGCCTTGTATAAAGTCTTCAGTGAGCTTTCCAGATGAAGACAGCTTTCTCTTCTGTTCTATCTCTCTCTCAAAAGTGAGCAATTTCCCATGGAGTTGGGTGAGAGATAGTTTGTCCAAACTTGCACTGGAGCGTAGGACAATAGTATATGTGTCCCATCTCTCAGGCAGTGATCTGAGAAATCTGTTATTCATCTGAATATTGGTGTATTCAAGTTTGACCATTTTTAGTTCAGAGATCAAACAAGAAAACCGCTCATATTGTTGAGTCAGTGTCTCACCCTTTCTATGAGAGAATGTCTCATATTGTTGGGCAAGAATTTCTCTATTATTTGCCAAGACCTCATCAGTTCCTCCAAATTGTTCTTTCAAAGCAATCCAGAGGTCATGGGCAGTTATGATGCATTAGCCCAGAATAGATTTCATTGGGCAAAGCCATGGCCAGAATTCCATGGGCTTTTGCATCAATCTCAAGCAACTTTTATCCTCATCTGAGTATTGCTCCCTCCTCTTCGGAACCATTTGATTGGTTTCCGGTTATTCACCATAGGCTTGTGTGGACCATGTACCACAGATGTCCAACACCCTGCGCTGTTAACAGACAGGTGATGGAGCATACGTCTTTGCCATATGTTATACTCATTCCTAACCAGCATAGGAGCTTGGTTGAGGAACCAGTATTGTGAGGATCATTGGAGGGAGTGGTCATTTTCAGTTCAAAAATAGTTTAGTTCAAGTTTAAAAAGAAGTTTTAGACAAACCACAACAAACTCAATGAGAACCAAGAAAAGATCTCAGGATGAATGAGCAGAAATACAGAAAAATTCAATCTCTATACCGTTTCTTGCAAAAACAAAAGCTAATTCAATCAAACTTGGATCTTGAATAGCAGTTTCAATGATCAATTATTATCGATCAATGATTAACCTGCTCTGATACCATTTGACAGGATCAGTGATCACAAGTTTGATGACGTATCAGAATAAAGCAGCGGAATACAAACACGAATTAGACAAATTGTAGCAAGCAATCGATACTTGTAAGCGTTAAGATCGCATACGTTATAGGGAGAGAATATGAATTTCTGATTTCTAGGAATGTTTATAGATGTAGAATATTTCTAATCGAATCAATCAATCATTCCATTCAATTGCTCATATCACCCACGATTACAATAGGTTGTCACTCCTTATATAGAGTGCAACACATCACTGCTGTTATCACGGAAAGTGACAACTGGCAGATCCAATACAGAAATAACTAATTCTTAACAAACTACTGAAATGTTCACAACTACTGAGAACATCAGCAAGTTAAGTACAAAATATAAAACTACTGAAACTACAACGACTGAAGAACAAGCTCTTCAGTCGTTTTACAAAACTACTGAAACATAAAACATAAAACTACTGATATCACAACTACTGAAGAAGTACTCTTCAGCAGTTGTGACAAACTACTGAGGCTTCAGTACTTGTTCTTCAGACTTTGACTTTCAGGTTTCATCAGCTGATGACTTCAGTAGATATCATCAGCTGATGTCTTCAGTCTTTGTCTTCAGACTTTGTACATCAGTTGTTGATCTTCAGCACTTGTGAACTCTTCAGCTGTTGTACTTCAGTACTTTGGTCTTTCAGCTTCAGCACTTGTGTTCTTCAGCTGTTGTACTTCAGCACTTTGGTTCTTCAGCTGTTAAGTCTTCAGCACTTGATCTTCACGCTGTTGAAGTCTTCAGCACTTGTCAAACTACTGATGAGGCTTTCAGCAGTTGTTGTGATACCGTGTGGGACTTAGAGGTTTTCTGATCTTGGCTCATTGGTTCTTTTGGTCCAACACTTTACCTAGTTTTACGTGTTTTATTTCTTGTTTACCTTGACTTTGACATGAAAGCCGTGATTGATTAGGTGTTTATAGTCTTTTGGGTTCTTGTTTGAATTGGTTTGACCCAACTTTAAATAAACTTTTCAAACTCTTTTTCATGTTTATACAAGGCATATTCCCTTTGCTTTGAAGTGGCCTCCTTTTGTTTAGAGTCAGATTCATTTGACTACTTAACTAATCTGGATCACTAACAAGAGGAGTGGACACCACGTGATCCTTGATGGGGTTTATTGTTAATAGGTTTACTTTTGGTGTTCATCAAGGTCTCATGTGGTAGTGGAACCACTTTGTATCCTAGCCCCTCCCTATTGTTTCTCTCTCTCCCAAAGTGTTGGACATGTGTGATGAGCTTGTCTAGCTATGCAGTTTTTGTTTTAAAGAGTTGACTTCTACTTCAAAACAGCTTTTGCTTCTTAGTGTCCTCTAGGGAGTTCAGATAGTACCTAATGTCATTTGCTTGGTTAAAGGCCCTACCTCTGTTTTCCCTAAGCTGTTTATTCAATATGTCTATCTTTTCCTTATAACTGTGCTCATTTTGTTTTAACACTCTATATTTGCCTCAGTGCACCAGGTCCTTTACTAGGTTATCATTATGATCTAATGACCTAGCAAACTTTAATCTATACTTTTTCTAATTTATTACAATCTAAACAAGCATGATTATTAAACAAATGGTTAGTAGTACTTACCTGAGATATTGAAGATGAGTCAGCCATGAGTACAGAATCTATTGATTCTGGCTCTGGTGATTCTGACGTTGATGCAGATTTTTTTTCTTCAGGCAAATGGTTGACCACAGGTGCAGTGTCTATAGAATTGACATTGCAAGCTGTACTGCTATGTCTCCCTCACTAGAAGAATCGTCATTAATGTCATCCACATTCGCTATGTTGGACTCTCCCCAGTGATACGAACCGAAAGTTCTCGTCATGTCCTTCATCCTCATTAGCAGTCAAGGCTTTGGGGTCCTTACTTGATGATAGAACTGCTAGATGTGGCTTTTTCCTGACGATTGAATGACGAGAAAGGATTACCATTCCCAGTATTCTTTGGCTTTACACACTCCCGCTTGAAGTGTCCTTTCTCACCACAGTTGAAACAAGTAACCTTTGACTTGTTGAAGCCAAGGTTGTGTCTTTGGTAGCAACCAAGTTATGGGCCTTTCTTTATGACAAACTTTTAGCTCATCGGACAGCACTTGCCAAAGCCCACATTATGTCCATACGTTCCAACTCCATTTCGTCCACTGTTCATAATCTTCATCTGCGAGGTGACAATTTCCTATCTTTCCAGCAACTAGTCCATCATAGGTGTGAACTACTGCAGCTAAGAGGTCCATGTGTTCTTTGGCCACCATACGTTCCAACTCCATTTCGTTTTCAGTTTTGCTGCATTTGCTTCAGGTATCATATACTGGGTGCTAGACGACCCTGATGTTTTGGACCGTGAAGTCGACGTTGTGCTGGAATTATTGTGCTTGAGACAAAGGCAGTTTGCAGTGGAGCTCCAGATGTCTTGACTGGAGGAGTTGCATTGTAGAGTGCAGGATTTTGATCATAGTTGGCCTTTTGAGGCTCTGTACTTCATCCTAAGCTCCTCTTCCATCAATTTAAGAATGAACTCATTGATATCTAACTTCGAGAGCATCCTATTCTATCTGAGATTTGATAAGAAAGAAGCCCATTTCTCCGGCAGACCATTTATAAAGTTTGATACTTTATCCTCCATCGATGTAATTACTCCATGAGTGTGCATCTCACTCATCAAGTGGTAGAATCTGTCGATCACATCATCCAGGCCTTCCTTTCCCATTGAAGAGAAGTTTTCGAACTCCTTCTTCAAAGCTTTTGCCTTAATGGCCTTAAGAGAGGCATTTCCGTCATACCTCTTCTCCAACACATCCCATAGTTTCTTTGCTTGAGTGTACTCTGAATACGGATGGAAGATATCCTTCGGAATAGACTGAGTGAGCAAAGAGTAGACTTTCTTCTCAGCATTGTGTTTTACTTTATGTGCATCCGACATGCCCCTAGAGTAAGTTTTACTCCGTCAGCTCCTACTGGCATGCTGTATCCCGACTCTATTGCCTCCGACAAGTTTGTATCTTCTCCATTTAAGTAGATTTCGAAACGTTGATTCCATTATGGGTAATCGTCTAATGTGATAAACTTGGGGGTTTATTGTGTATTCCCACTTCGTTCTCCAACAACAGTAGATTCTGAATATGAGTATCTCTACTAGCTGTGTATGCTGAAAACTAATCCTCCATTTCACTTAACTTTACTATTTTAACAAACTGCTGATGTATGCGAATGAAGGTATGCGATTGGGCTTATTCGGGCGATTGAACAAATGTGGATGGTTCAATCGTGCGACTGAACAAATGCGGATGAGTCAGTCATTCGAATGAACTAATGCGGTTGTACAGTCCGAATAAAGGTATCAGTCGTACGAATGAAGGTACGAATGGGGCCAATCGTACGGTTTGAGAATGCGAATGAACTCAGTCGTGCGATTGAGCCAATCATGCGATTGAACTTGCTGATGTTTGATAATTCGTAGTTTAAACTTGTTTTGGCCGTAAAACTCGAATTTTACCAAACCCTAATAGACGTATGCCGGAAAAACTAAACTTTATGGTCGGGAAACTTCTAAAACTCCGTTTGACACAAAAGAATTGTGTTTTTAGTGAAAAAACACAACTTTTGTAACAAAAACAATTGAATCAACAGGTAATCAAGAGCGAAGCTCTGATACTACTAGTTAGGATCTGGTATTTTAACGAAATAGTGCGGAATCGTATTTGATTGGCGACCCAATCAGTGAGAACGCATTCGTGTATAACACATCCGCATTTGATGAAGCTTCATCCGCGTTTGTTTTGTTCATCCGCATTTGTTTTCAGACTCTAACAAAAACGATTTCACACTGCAGTGCAGGTCGGGAAATCAGCAGTAGCTTCCATTTCTTCATCTTTTCTTTGTTATTTTAATTTTTTTTTCTTTCATGATCACAATGGACATGCCTGTTGTTTGCAATCATCCATGTTAATGTTTTTCCGTTCTTTTTGAAGTCCCGTTCATCAACTGTTCATAAGTATTTCTTGCAACACATCCGCATTTCTTTGCCAATCCGCATTTCTTTGCCAATCCACATACTTTTTGCAAAGCATCCGCATTTGTTTGCAAGGCATCCACATTTGTTTGCAAGGCATCCGCATTTGATTTCAATGCATCCGCATTTAACTTCAAAGCATCCACATTTGTGCTTAGAGTACCCGCATTTGTTTGTAAGTTAACCGCATTTGGTGTCAAGGCATCCACATTTGGTGACAAGTCATCCGCATTTGTGACAAGTCATCCGCATTTGGTGACAAGTCATCCGCATTTGTGACAAGGCATCCGCATTTATGACAAGTCATCTGCATTTGTGACAAGTCATCTGCATTTATGACAAGTCATCCGCATTTGTGACAAGTCATCCGCATTTGTGACAAGTCATCCGCATTTGTGACAAGTCATCCGCATTTGTTGCCAAGTCATCCGCATTTGGTGACAACTCATCCGCATTTGTATAACACATCCGCATATGATAAAGCTTCATCCGCATTTGTTTTGTTTATCCGCATTTGTTTTTAGACTTGAACAAAGACGATTTCACACTGCAGTGCAACGTCGGGAACTCAGCAGCAGCTTCCATTTCTTCATCTTCTTTTGTTTTTAATGATAATCGTGTTCAATTGCATCGAAATTTGAAGGAATAACCCAGTGAATGTGTTAGGATCTGGTATTTTAACGAAACACCAACTGATTAACGTGTTAAACCAAACCAAATAGTGCGGAATCCTATTTGATTGGCGATCCAATTAGTGAGAACGCACGTAGTAACAATATTGTATTGAAACTATCATCAAGAATCGATTAGGAATTGATCTACAGCTTTCTATGAACTTGGAGTACTACGAATTAGAGGCTTCTGACGGCTAGGTACGTCTGTAGTCGAAGTAGATTGAATGCTTATGTTTTTCCACGAATTAGGTGGTATTTATATGTTAGGGTTGCTCATTTGGGTGACTGAACCATTAGCATGATTCATTCGTGCGATTGAGCCATGCGGTTGATACATTCGCACGACTGAGTGTTCAGTCTTGCGACTGAGTTAGTCGCATGAAGTTGTTCACGCGTATGGACTATTTAGACATATGGACACTCAGTCCCATGAGCATCCAGACGCATGAGAACTTTACATCACTAAGTTTGAATGTATTCTTTGTTGTAACATTATACATATCAATTCAAACAATCACAAACCTATATAATCAAGTCAATGTGCGTTAAACAACTCATTAAACAAATATTAAACATTATAGACACAACCAAACATTTGTATTTTATTATGTACCCAACTATTACTTAAGTGTAAGACAATCATAGACATATTACATTAAGATCAGAATCAAGGTACACATGTATCAACAAACTCCCCTTGGACCTTGATTCTCTAATGATTATATATCTTCAAATCGTACCATATTAGAACAGATCTAATGATTTCTCTTCTTGATTTTGAGATGCAGAAATGTTATTTTTTAAGTTAATCTTGTTCAATTGCGTCGCATTTGTTTTGTTTATCCATATTTTTTTGCTTTCATGATCACAATGGACATGCCTATTGGTTGCAATCATCCAGTTCATGTTTTTCTATTCTATTTGAAGTCCTGCTCATCAACTATTCATAAGTATTTCTTGCAACACATCCGCATTTCTTTGCCAATCTGCATTTTTTTGCAAAGCATCCGCATTTGTTTGCAAAGAATCCACATTTGTTTGCAAGGCATCCGCATTTGATTTCAATGCATTCTCATTTAACTTGAAAGCATCCGCATTTGTGCTTAGACTACCCGCATTTGTTTATAAGTTAACCGCATTTGGGGTCAAGGCATCCGCATTTGGTGACAAGTCATCCGCATTTGGTGACAATTGATCCGCATTTGGTTACAAGTCATCCGCATTTGTGACAAGTCATCCGCATTTGTGACAAGTCATCTGCATTTATGACAAGTCATCCGCATTTGTTTCCAAGTCATCCGCATTTGGTGACAACTCATCCGCATTTGTGTATAACACATCCGCATATGACGAAGCTTCATCCGCATTTGTTTTCAGACTTCAACAAAAATGATTTCACACTGCAGTGCACGTCGGGATGTCATCAGTTGCTTCCATTTCTTCATCTTTTCTTTGTTTTAAATGATAATCGTGTTCAATTGCATCGAATTTTGAAGGAATAATCCAGTGAATGTGTTAGGATCTTGTATTTTAACGAAACACCAACTTATTAACGTGTTAAACCAAACCAAATAGTGCGGAATCCTATTTGATTGGTGATCCAATCAGTGAGAACGCACGTAGTAACAATATTGTATTGAAACTTTCAACAAGAATCGATTAGGAACTGATCTACAGCGTTCTATGAACTTGGAGTACGAAATTAGAGGCTTCTGGACGGCTAGGGTACGTCTAGAGTCGAAGTAGATTGAATGCTTTTGTTTTTCCACGAATTAGGTGGTATTTATAGGTTAGGGTTGCTCATTCGGGCGACTGGACCATTAGCATGATTCATTCGTGCGATTGAGCCATGCGGTTGATCCCTTCGCACGACTGAGTGTTCAGTCGTGCTACTGAGTCAATCGCATGAAGTTGTTCACGCGTATGGACTATTTAGACACATGGACACTCAGTCGCATGACCATTCGAATGCATGAGAACTTTACTTCACTAAGTTTAAATGTATTTTTTGTTATAACATTATGCATATCAATTCAAACAATCACAAACCTATATAATCAAGTCAATGTGCGTTAAACGACTCATTAACGAAATATTAAACATTCTAAACACAACCAAACATTTGTATTTCATTAAGTACCCAACTATTACGTAAGTGTAAGACGATCATAGACATATTACATTAACATCAGAATCAAGGTACACATGTATCAACAAACTCCCCCTTGGACCTTGATTCATCTAATGATTATATATCTTCAAATCGTACCATATTAGGACATATCTAATGATTTCTCTTCTTGATTTTGAGATGAACAAATGTTATTTTTTAAGTTAATCTTGTTCAGTTGCGTCGCATTTGTTTTGTTCATCCGTAACTTTTTTTTCTTTCATGATCACAATGGACATTCCTATTTGTTGCAATCATCCATGTTCATGTTTTTCTATTGTTTTTGAAGTCCTGTTCATCAACTGTAAATAAGCATTTCTTGCAACACATCTGCATTTCTTTGCAAATCCGCATTTGTTTGCAAAGCATCCGCATTTGTTTGCAAGGCATCCGCATTTGATTTTAATGCATGCGCATTTAACTTCAAAGCATCCGCATTTGGGCTTAGACTACCCGCATTTGATTATAAGTCAACCGCATTTGGTGTCAAGGCATCCGCATTTGGTGACAAGTCATCTGCATTTGTGACAAGTCATCCGCATTTGTGACAAGTCATCCGCATTTGTGACAAGTCCTCCGCATTTGTGCCAAGTCATCCGTATTTATGACAAGTCATCCGCATTTGTGACAAGTCATCCGCATTTGTGACAAGTCATCCGCATTTATGACAAGTCATCCGCATTTGTTGCCAAGTCATCCGCATTTGGTGACAACTCATCCGCATTTGCGTATAACACATCCGCATTTGATGAAGCTTCATCCACATTTGTTTTGTTCATGCGCATTTGTTTTCAGACTTGAACAAAAATGATTTCACACTACTGTGCAGGTCGAGAAATAAGCAGTAGCTTCCATTTCTTCATCTTTACTTTGTTTTTAATGATAATCGTGTTCAATTGCATCGAATTTTGAAGGAATAATCCAGTGAATGATAATATATCTTCAAATCGTACCATATTAGAATAGATCTAATGATTTCTCTTCTTGATTTTGAGATGAACAAACGTTTTTTTTATGTTAATCTTGTTGAATTGCATCGCATTTGTTTTGTTCATCCGTATTTTTTTTTGCTTTCATGATCACAATGAACATTCCTGTTGGTTGCAATCATCCATGTTCATGTTTTTCTATTCTTTTTGAAGTCCTGTTCATCAACTATTCATAAGCATTTCTTGCAACACATCCGCATTTCTTTGCCAATCCGCATTTGTTTGCAAAGCATCCGCAGCATTTGTTTGCAAGGCACCCGCATTTGATTTCAATGCATCCGCATTTAACTTCAAAGCATCCGCATTTGTTTATAAGTTAACCACATTTGGTGTCAAGGCATCCGCATTTGGTGACAAGTCATCCGCATTTGGTGACAAGTCATCCGTATTTTGGTCACAAGTCGTCCGCATTTGTGACAAGTCATCCGCATTTGTGACAAGTCATCCGCCTTTGTGACAGTCATCCGCATTTGTGACAAGTCGTCCGCATTTGTGACAAGTGTCCGCATTTATGACAAGTCATCCGCATTTGTGACAATCATCCGCATTTGTGACAAGTCATCCGCATTTGTGACAAGTCATCCGCATTTGTTGCCAAGTCATCCGCATTTGGTGACAACTCATCCGCATTTGTGTATAACACATCCGCATATGATAAGCTTCATCCGCATTTGTTTTGTTTATCCTCATTTTTTTTCAACTTAACAAAAACGATTTCACACAACTGCAGTGCACGTCGGGAAATCAGCAGTGCTTTCATTTCTTCATCTTTTCTTTGTTTTTAGTGAAATCGTGTTCCATGCATCGAATTTGAAGGAATAATCCAGTGAATGTGTTTAGATCTGGTATTTCAACGAACACCATCTGATTAACTGTTAAACCAACCAAATTGTTTGACCAAAAGAACCAATGAGCCGGATCAGAAAAACCTTTAAGTCAACAGACGTCGCAACAACTACAGAAGACCACAACAGCTGAAGACAACAGCTGATTACAAAGTCTGAACACAAGTGCTGAAGATAAAGTCTGAAGACAAGTGCTGAATACAAAGTCTGAAGACAAGTGCTGAAGACATAGTCTGAAGACAAGTGCTGAAGACAAAGTCTGAAGACAAGTGCTGAAGACAAAGTCTGAAGGCAAGTGCTGAAGACAAAGTCTGAAGACACAAGTGCTGAAGACAAAGTCTGAAGACACAAGTGCTGAAGACCAAAGTATCAGACGTTGTCACAACAGCTGAAGAGGTCTTCTTCAGTAGTTATGACGGTTTACCTTTCAGTAGTTTTATGTTTTATCTGTTCAGTAGTTTGACACAACAGCTAAGAACACTTCTTCAGTTGTTGTGCTCATCAGTAGTTTTATATTTTTCAGTAGTTTTGTAAAACGACTGAAGAGCCTGTTCTTCAGTCGTTGTAGTTTCAGTAGTTTCTTATCAGTAGTTTCATATTTTGTACTTAACACTCTGATATCCTCTCAGTAGTTGTGAACATTTCAGTAGTTTGTTAAGAGTTAGTTATTTTTGTAATAGATCTGCCAGTTGTCACTTTCCCGTGATAACAGCAACGATTGCACTCTATATAAGGAGTGTCAACCTATTGTAATAGGTAGAATGATTTGATCAGAAATATTCGATATTATAGAAACATTCCTTGTTACAGAAATATATTCTCTCGTTATAACCGTATTTGTTCTTAATGCATACGAGTATCAAATTCTTGCTACAATTTGTCTAATTCTTGTTCTTATTCCGCTGCGTTACGCTCTATTACATCAAACTTGTGATCACTGATCCTGACAAATGGTATCAGAGCAGGTTAATCATTGATCGATCTAATAATTGATCATTGAAACTGCTATTCAAGATCCAAGTTTGATTGAATTAGCATTTTTTTGCAAGAAACGGTTATAGAGATTGAATTTTCTATGTTTCTGGTCATTCATCCTGAGATTTTCTCTTGGTTTTCATTGAGTCTGTTGTGGTCTATGTAAAAACATTTAAAAGCTTGAATTAAATTGTATTTGGACTGAAAATGACTACTCCTTCCGATGATCCTCACAATACTGGTTCCTCAACCAAGCCTCCAATGCTGGTTAGGAATGAGTATAACATATGGCAACGACGAATGCTCCATCACCTGTCTGTTACAGCGCAGGTTGTTGGACATCAGTGGTACATGGTCCACACAATCCTATGGTGAATAACCTGGAAACCAATCAAATGGTTCCGAAGAGGACGGAGCAATACTCAGATGAGGATAAGAAGTTGTTTGAGATTGATGCAAGAGCCCATGGAATTCTGGCCATAGCACTGCCCAATGAAATCTATTCTGGGCTAACGCATCATGAAACTGCCCATGACATCTGGAATGCCTTGAAAGAACAATTTGGAGGAACAGATGAGATCTTGGCAAATAATAGAGAAATCCTTGCCCAACAATACGAGACATTCTCTCATAGAAATGGTGAGACACTGACTCAACAGTTTGAGCGGTTCACTTGTTTGATCTCTGAATTAAAAATGGTCAAACTTGAGTACACCAATATCCAGATGAATAACAGATTTCTCAGATCACTGCCTGAGAGATAGGACACATATACTATTGTCCTACGCTCTAGTGCAAATTTGGACAAACTATCTCTCACCCAACTCCATGGGAAATTGCTCACATTTGAGAGAGAGATAGAACAGAAACAACAACTGTCTTCATCTGGAAAGCTCACGGAAGACTTTGTATCAGGCAACACTGCCTTGGTTGGTCATGAGTTAGAATATGCTTCATCTGAATGCCAGTATGATGAGCATATTGATTTCTCCTCAAACACTTCTGATTCTGCGTTTGTGAGTGTTGATAGTTAGTTTACTAGGTGTAATAATGACAATCTATGCTTCATCATGGATGATCTCAAGGGGATTGCTGATGATGACTTAGAAGAGATGGATATTTTGAGCCAAATGGCCTTGATAAATATCAGATCTCAGAAGTTCTACAAAAGAACTGGAAGAAAGTTCCCAGGACTCTCTGGCAAAACCAAAGTTGGTTTTGACAAGAGTAAGTTGAAGTGTCACAAATGCCACAGGCTTGGACACTTTACTAGAGAATGCAGATCATCTGGATCTAATTCCTCTGCACCTTTTGTGACTTTCCCTGGCAATAGTCAACAACACAGAGGGCAACATCCTGTCAATTCTAGTCATCATTCTCAACCACAATCTCCTGCATATTTTGTTCCTCAGGGTCAAATGCCATATCCTTACCCTTGTTATTACATGCCACAGTCAAATCAAGTTCAAGTTCCTATAGTACCACAACCTCATGCACTACCAGAACCTCAACCATCCCAATCTCATCAACCTCCTCAACCTCAATAACACAGCTTCTTCACCCCTGGAGTTGTTGACTGGAGCTGTTTACCGGATGACATGTCTGGTCATGAACAACTGTTCACAGGTGCTGGTCAACATAGTGGTGACAGTCCTTTTGGGAATCTGGCTCTCATGGCCCTGGAGTCTACTAAGGGTACCTGCTCAAATGCATCATCTTCACAGGTAACTCAGGTATCTTCAGAGGCTAAAGCCAAGTTATGTTATGAATCATGCATTGCTGCCTTTGTCTCCATTAGAGAGGCAAATGTAGCATTAATAAATCAAAAACTTGAGTTTGAGAAAACCATTTCCAAAAGAAAAGCTGAGTTTGAGTCTGCTCTTAATAGTAAAAATGATGAGATTTATAAGCTTAAATGCCAATTAAATGATGAAAAGGCCAAGCTAGAGGTTATTTTGGAAGACCAGAGAAGTCTCAAAGAAACCCTTGCAGTCACCCAGGTAGAGTGTGATCGATGGGTACAATCATGCAAAGGTTTTGAAATGCTTCTTAGTAAGCAATCTGCTTCCAATGTAAAGTTTGTATTGGTTATAATCACACTGCTCCTCCTACAGATTTTGCTTCAAGAGCAGAAGTGAAATCTATGGAGAAAGCAATAACCAATCCACCTCATCATGTGATTCACTTTTTGATAGAGCATCATCAAAAGTTGAAGTCAGCACTAAGCCCTCTCAGAACCCGTCAGCTGATATTGATGGTTCCACTGCTGACACTCACATGATCAAAGAGATGATCAACTCAGGAGCTATTTCTGGAAGTCCTGAAAGGACTGGAGAGCAAGATTTAACACCTGAAGTTCAAACTCCAACTACTGTCAGCACTGAAGAGAAAAACTGTTAGTAGAAAGAGGTTGAAGACTACTAAAGAGGTAGTCAAGAAAGAAAATAATGCTTCCAAAGTACTGAAGAGCAAGTCTTCAGTAGTTTCATTCTCTTTAGTTGATGATCAACATAAGATGAAGAAGAAACCATGTGAAGTATGTGGTTTGTTCAATCATCTTACAGATGATTGTTGGTACAAAAGGGGATCCAAACTCAAACATAAAGAGGAAAGTAAAGAGAAAATGGTTAAAATGAAAACTGAGTTTAAAGCCACATTTGTACCAGTAACATCAAATCCTGTAACCCTTAAGTCCAAAAAGAAATCCAAAAAGGAAGGGGTTAAACAGGTAACAACTGAGATTGCTCAACAGAAGAAGGTGCAACATAGGAACTTATCAAACTCCAATGCCAATGTGTCTGAAGAGCTGAAAGCCTTATCACAAAATCAGACACAGTTGGTTATGATGGTTCAACATCTATTGGGAAGAGTTAACCAATTAGATGTTCCTATGTTGAAACCACAGAAAAGGAGGTCCAAGCCAAAGGATTCCTTTTCTTCACCAGTTTCTTCCTCTCAGGCTGTTGTTTCCAACAAACATGTTAGTTTACCATCTGTTGATAAGAACATGCCTAAGACCAAAAAGGTTTGGGTCTCAAAATCTAACTAATTTGTTGTATTTTGCAGGGTTCTTCAACATACCACAGAGGCTTCTGGTATGTAGACAGTGGAGGATCCATGCATATGACAGGAAACATATCACTTCTTAATGACTACTCTCAAGGAAGGAAGGGGTTTGTGTCATTTGGCAATGATGCAAAGGGTTACATCATCGGCAAAGGCTTTGTTTCCAATGGGGAAATAAGTTTGATGATGTTAAGCATGTGGAAAATATCAAGTACAACCTCTTGAGTGTCAGTCAAATGTGTGAGAAAGGCCATGTTGCTCTTTTCACCAGTCAGAATTGTCGGATTCTGTCATCCAAAGTTCTAAGTTTGATTGATAAGGTGTTGGATGAACACATTCTCCTAAAGGCCAACAGTACAGCAGGAGTGTATGCCTTAGATCTCTCCAAGAAAATAGATCTCAAAGGCCATCCTTGCCTATTTTCCAAGGCTTCCCCTCAAGAATCTATTCTATGGCATAGAAGGCTGGGTCATGTTAATCTCAAAAACATAAATCAGCTGATAAACATGGTTTAGTAAGGGGACTGCCTATGAAGGAGTTCAAGTGTGAAGATAACTGTACTGCTTGTTTAAAAGGAAAACAACACAAAGCTTCATTTCCCTCCATAGAAGAACCTAAGTCCACTGCCTGCTTACAGCTTCTTCACATGGATCTCTTTGGTCCTGTGAGAGTGATGAGTATGGCTAAGAAGAAATACTGTCTGGTAATTGTGGATGATTACTCCAGATTTGTATGGACTTTCTTCTTGCATTCAAAGGATGAGGCTGCGCAGTCCATTATGAACTTTGTGTTACACGTTGAGAAGCAGTATTCCCTACCAGTTAAGTGTGTGAGGAGTGACAATGGTACTGAATTCAGAAACCACACACTTGATGAGTTTTGCTTATCAAAGGGAATCAAGAGGCAGTACAACATCCCAAGAACTCCTGAGCAAAATGGAGTAGTGGAGAGAAAGAACAGGACCCTTATTGAAGCTGCAAGGTCCATGTTGGCTGATTCTAGACTGCCAATGACTTTTGGGCTGAAGCTGTCAATACAGCTTGCTATGTACAGAATAGAGTTCTAGTAAATCAGAGGTTGATGAAGACTCCATATGAAGTTCTTCATCATTTGGCCCCTCTAATTTCATTCTTTAGAGCATTTGGGTGTCCTTGTTTCATTCTCAACACACGGGATCACCTCCAAAAATTTGATCCTAAGGTGGATGTAGGGTACTTTGTTGGTTATTCATCAACTTGCAAAGCATACAGAGTCTTCAACTGTAGAAAAAAGATGGTTGAAGAGACTCTACATGTTAAGTTTGATGAATCTCCAAAGGACAAGATTCCACAAAGCCCTGTGGAGATATTTGATTTGGACATACTGAAATATGTTCCTTATCAAACTCCTGCTGTTGCTCCTGTCAACAGTTCACCACCTGGTGGTTCTGCTGGTGCTGATGATGATGATGATAGCAGTACTCACCTCTTCAGGTTTAGTGATCAATTGCCTGATTCAGCTAGACCTGATGGTCCTGTAGCTCCAGTAGCACCATCCACAATAAATGCTGATGAGATTTCTTCAAATTCAACTTCCTTTGAATTACCATCCACTGATTGGTTTCAAGGAAATGATTCACCATCACCATCTGTTGCTACTGAGCCTGCTACAAACACTTGCATAGATCTCATTGTGTATCAAGATCTGAAGAATCACCCTATGTCTCAAATCGTTGGTGATATCACTTCTGGCATATCAACAAGAAGTCAATTGTCAAATTTCTGCTTCTATGCTCTCTTCATCAGTCAGCAAGAGCCAAAGAATTATCACATTGCTTTAAAGGACAATGGATGGGTTGATGCCATGCAGCTTGAGCTTCTTCAGTTCAAGAAACAGCAAGTGTGGGAACTGGTTCCTCTACCTCCAGGTAAGTGTGCAATAGGCACTAAATGGGTGTTTAGGAACAAAACTATTGAAAATGGGCTTATTGTTAAGAACAAGGCCAGACTGGTTGTTCAGTGGTTTGCACAAGAAGAAGGTATTGATTATGATGAAACCTTTGCCCTTGTAGCTAGACTGGAAGCAATTCGATTGTTTTTAGCTTATGCTGCTTATCCAAACCTAAAGTTTTTCAAATGGATGTCAAAAGTGCATTTTTGTATGGGAAAATTAAAGAAGTGGTTTATGTATGTCAACAACCAGGCTTTGAGGACAATAAACATCCTAATTTGGTGTATAAGCGTGATAAGGCTCTTTATGGGTTGAAACAAGCTCCTAGAGCCTGGTATGAGACATTATCAAACTTTCTTCTAGAAAATAATTTCACTAGAGGCTCCATAGATAAGACTTTATTCATTAAGAAAGCTGGGCAGCATAATCTACTTGTTCAAATTTATGTAGATGATATTATTTTTGCATCCTCTGATCCACAGTTGTGTGATGCCTTTACAAAGTTGATGCAACACAAGTTTGAAATGAGTGCCATGGGAGAATTACAGTTCTTTCTGGGTTTGCAAATCAAACAAAAGGCTGATGGAATTTTCATTCATCAGTCCAAATACACAAAAGATGTTTTAGAAAAGTTTGATTTACAAAACTGCTGATGTATGCGAATGAAGGTATGCGATTGGGCTTATTCGGGCGATTGAACAAATGCGGATGGTTCAATCGTGCGACTGAACAAATGCGGATGAGTCAATCATTCGAATGAACTAATGCGGTTGTACAGTCTGAATAAAGGTATCAGTCGTACGAATGAAGGTACGAATGGGGCCAATCTTACGGTTTGAGAATGTGAATGAACTCAGTCGTGCGATTGAGCCAATCGTGCGACTGAACTTGCTGATGTTTGATAATTCGTAGTTTAAACTTGTTTTGGCCGTAAAACTCGAATTTTACAAAACCCTAATAGACGTATGCCGGAAAAACTAAACTTTATGGTCGGGAAACTTCTAAAACTCCGTTGACACAAAAGAATTGTGTTTTTAGTGAAAAAACACAACTTTTCTAACAAAAACAATTGAATCAACATGTAATCAAGAGCCAAGCTCTGATACTACTAGTTAGAATCTGGTATTTTAACGAAATAGTGTGGAATCGTATTTTATTGGTGACCCAATCAGTGAGAACGCATTCGTGTATAACACATCCGCATTTGATGAAGCTTCATCCACGTTTGTTTTGTTCATCCGCATTTGTTTTTAGACTTGAACAAAAATGATTTCACACTGCAGTGCAGGTCTGGAAATCAGCAGTAGCTTCCATTTCTTCATCTTTTCTTTGTTATTAATGATAATCATGTTCAATTGTTTTGAAATTTGAAGGAATAATCCAGGGAATGATTATATATCTTCAAATCATACCATATTAGAACAGATCTAATGATTTCTCTTCTTGATTTTGAGATGAACAAATTTTTTTTGTGTTAATCTTGTTCAATTGCGTCACATTTGTTTTCTTCATCCGCATTTTTTATTTTAATTTTTTTTCTTTCATGATCACAAGGGACATGCCTATTGTTTGCAATCATCCATGTTAATGTTTTTCCGTTCTTTTTGAAGTCCCGTTCATCAACTGTTCATAAGTATTTCTTGCAACACATCCGCATTTCTTTGCCAATCCGCATACTTTTTGCAAAGCATCCGCATTTGTTTTCAAGGCGTCCACATTTGTTTGCAAGGCATCCGCATTTGATTTCAATGCATCCGCATTTAACTTCAAAGCATCTGCATTTGTGCTTAGAGTACCCGCATTTGTTGTAAGTTAACCGCATTTGGTGTCAAGGCATCCACATTTGGTGACAAGTCATCCGCATTTGGTGACAAGTCATCCGCATTTGGTGACAAGTCATCCGCATTTGTGACAAGTCATCCGCATTTATGACAAGTCATCTGCATTTGTGACAAGTCATCCGCATTTGTGACAAGTCATCCGCATTTGTGACAAGTCATCCGCATTTGTGACAAGTCATCCGCATTTGTTGCCAAGTCATCCGCATTTGGTGACAACTCATCGCATTTGTGTATAACACATCCGCATATAATGAAGCTTCATCCGCATTTGTTTTGTTTATCCGCATTTGTTTTTAGACTTGAACAAAAACGATTTCACTCTACAGTGCACGTCGGGAAATCAGCAGTAGCTTTCATTTCTTCATCTTTTCTTTGTTTTTAGTGATAATCGTGTTCCATTGCATCGAATTTTGAAGGAATAATCCAGTGAATGTGTTAGGATCTGGTATTTTAACGAAACACCAACTGATTAACGTGTTAAAGCAAACCAAATTGTTGGACCAAAAGAACCAATGAGCCGGATCAGAAAAACGTTTAAGTCACACAGACGTCACAACAACTACTTAAGACCACAATAGCTGAAGACAACAGCTGATTACAAAGTCTGAACACAAGTGCTGAAGATAAAGTCTGAAGACAAGTGCTGAAGACAAAGTCTGAAGACAAGTGCTGAAGACAAAGTCTGAAGACAAGTGCGGAAGACAAAGTCTGAAGACAAGTGCTGAAGACAAAGTCTGAAGACACAAGTGCTGAAGACAAAGTCTGAAGACACAAGTGCTGAAGACCAAAGTATCAGACGTTGTCACAACAGCTGAAGAGGTCTTCTTCAGTAGTTGTGACGGTTTACCTTTCAGTAGTTTTATGTTTTATCTGTTCAGTAGTTTGACACAACAGCTAAAGAATACTTCTTCAGTTGTTGTGCTCATCAGTAGTTTTATATTTTTAAGTAGTTTTGTAAAACGACTGAAGAGCCTGTTCTTCAGTCGTTGTAGTTTCAGTAGTTTCTTATCAGTAGTTTCATATTTTGTACTTAACACTCTGATATCCTCTCAGTAGTTGTGAACATTTCAGTAGTTTGTTAAGAGTTAGTTATTTTTGTAATAGATCTGCCATTGTCACTTTCCCGTGATAACAGCAACGATTGCACTCTATATAAGGAGTGTCAACCTATTGTAATAGGTAGAATGATTTGATCAGAATATTCGATATATAGAAACATTCCTTGTTACAGAAATATATTCTCTCGTTATAACCGTATTTGTTCTAATGCATACGAGTATCAAATTCTTGCTACAATTTGTCTAATTCTTGTTCTTATTCCGCTGCGTTACGCTCCATTACATCAAACTTGTGATCACTGATGACAAATGGTATCAGAGCAGGTTAATCATTGATCGATCTAATAATTGATCATTGAAACTGCTATTCAAGATCCAAGTTTGATTGAATTAGCATTTTTTTGCAAGAAACGGTTATAGAGATTGAATTTTCTGTGTTTCTGGTCATTCATCCTGAGATTTTCTCTTGGTTTTCATTGAGTCTGTTGTGGTCTATGTAAAACCATTTAAAAGCTTGAATTAAATGTATTTGGACTGAAAATGACTACTCCTTCCAATGATCCTCACAATACTGGTTCCTCAACCAAGCCTCTAATGCGGTTAGGAATGAGTATAACATATGGCAACGACGAATGCTCCATCACCTGTCTGTTAACAGCGCAGGTTGTTGGACATCAGTGGTACATGGTCCACACAACCTATGGTGAATAACCTGGAAACCAATCAAATGGTTCGAAGAGGACGGAGCAATACTCAGATGAGGATAAGAGTTGTTTGAGATTGATGCAAGAGCCCATGGAATTCTGGCCATAGCACTGCCCAATGAAATCTATTCTGGGCTAACGCATCATGAAACTGCCCATGACATCTGGAATGCCTTGAAAGAACAATTTGGAGGAACAGATGAGATCTTGGCAAATATAGAGAAATCCTTGCCCAACAATACGAGACATTCTCTCATAGAAATGGTGAGACACTGACTCAACAGTTTGAGCGGTTCACTTGTTTGATCTCTGAATTAAAAATGGTCAAACTTGAGTACACCAATATCCAGATGAATAACAGATTTCTCAGATCACTGCCTGAGAGATAGGACACATATACTATTGTCCTACGCTCTAGTGCAAATTTGGACAAACTATCTCTCACCCAACTCCATGGGAAATTGCTCACATTTGAGAGAGAGATAGAACAGAAACAACAACTGTCTTCATCTGGAAAGCTCACTGAAGACTTTGTATCAGGCAACACTGCCTTGGTTGGTCATGAGTTAGAATATGCTTCATCTGAATGCCAGTATGATGAGCATATTGATTTCTCCTCAAACACTTCTGATTCTGCGTTTGTGAGTGTTGATAGTTAGTTTACTAGGTGTAATAATGACAATCTATGCTTCATCATGGATGATCTCAAGGGGATTGCTGATGATGACTTAGAAGAGATGGATATTTTGAGCCAAATGGCCTTGATAAATATCAGATCTCAGAAGTTCTACAAAAGAACTGGAAGAAAGTTCCCAGGACTCTCTGGCAAAACCAAAGTTGGTTTTGACAAGAGTAAGTTGAAGTGTCACAAATGCCACAGGCTTGGACACTTTGCTAGAGAATGCAGATCATCTGGATCTAAATCCTCTGCACCTTTTGTGACTTTCCCTGGCAATAGTCAACAACACAGAGGGCAACATCCTGTGAATTCTAGTCATCATTCTCAACCACAATCTCCTGCATATTTTGTTCCTCAGGGTCAAATGCCATATCCTCACCCTTGTATTACATGCCACAGGCAAATCAAGTTCAAGTTCCTATAGCACCACAACTCATGCACTACCAGAACCTCAACCATCTCAATCTCATCAACCTCCTCAACCTCAATAACATAGCTTCTTCACCCCTGGAGTTGTTGACTGGAGCAGTTTACCGGATGACATGTCTGGTCATGAACAACTGTTCACAGGTGCTGGTCAACATAGGGGTGATAGTCCTTTTGTGAATCTGGCTCTCATGGCCCTAGAGTCTATGAGGGTTCCTGCTCAAATACGTCATCTTCACAGGTAACTCAGGTATCTTCAGAGGCTAAAGCCAAGTTATGTTCTGAATCATGCATTGCTGCCTTTGTCTCCATTAGAGAGGCAATGTAGCATTAATAAATCAAAAACTTGAGTTGAGAAAACCATTTCCAAAAGAAAAGCTGAGTTTGAGTCTGCTCTTAATAGTAAAAATGATGAGATTTATAAGCTTAAATGCCAATTAAATGATGAAAAGGCCAAGCTAGAGGTTATTTTGGAAGACCAGAGAAGTCTCAAAGAAACCCTTGCAGTCACCCAGGTAGACTGTGATCGATGGTACAATCATGCAAAGGTTTTGAAACGCTTCTTAGTAAGCAATCTGCTTCCAATGTGAAGTTGGTATTGGTTATAATCACACTGCTCCTACTACAGATTTTGCTTCAAGAGCAAAAGTGAAATCTGATGGAGAAAGCAATAAAACCAATCCACCTCATCATGTGATTCACTTTTTGATAGAGCATCATCAAAAGTTGAAGTCAGCACTAAGCCCTCTAAGAACCCATCAGCTGATGTTGATGGTTCCACTGCTAACACTCACATGATCAAAGAGATGATCAACTCAGGAGCTATTTCTGAAGTCTTGAAAGGACTGGAGAGCATGATTTAACACCTGAAGTTCAAACTCCAACTACTGTCAGCACTGAAGAGAAGAAAACTATCAGTAGAAAGAGTTTGAAGATTACTAAGAGGAAGTCAAGAAAGCAAATAATGCTTCCAAAGTACTGAAGAGCAAGTCTTCAGTAGTTTCATTCTCTTTAGTTGATGATCAACATAAGATGAAGAAGAAACCATGTGAAGAATATGGTTTGTTCAATCATCTTACAGATGATGTTGGTACAAAAGGGGATCCAAACTCAAACATAAAGAGGAAAGTAAAGAGAAAATGGTTAAAATGAAAAATGAGTTTGAAGCCACATTTGTACCAGCAACATCAAATCCTGTAACCCTTAAGTCCAAAAAGAAATCCAAAAAGGAAGGGGTTAAACAGGTAATAGCTGAGATTGCTCAAAAGAAGAAGGTGCAACATAGGAACTTATCAAACTCCAATGCCAATGTGTCTGAAGAGCTGAAAGCCTTATCACAAAATCAGACACAGTTGGTTATGATGGTTCAACATCTATTGGGAAGAGTTAACCAATTAGATGTTCCTATGTTGAAACCATAGAAAAGGAGGTCCAAGCCAAAGGATTCCTTTTCTTCACCAGTTTCTTCCTCTCAGGCTGTTGTTTCCACCAAACATGTTAGTTTACCATCTGTTGATGAGAACAGGCCAAGACCAAAAAGGTTTGGGTCTCAAAATCTAACTAATTTGTTGTATTTTGCAGGGTTCTTCAACATACCTCAGAGGCTTCTGGTATGTAGAAAGTGGAGGAACCATGCATATGACAGGAAACAGATCACTTCTTAATGACTACTGTCAAGGAAGGAAGGGGTTTGTGTCATTTGGCAATGATGCAAAGGGTTACATCATCAGCAAAGGCTTTGTTTCCAATGTGTAAATAAAGTTTGATGATGTTAAGCATGTGGAAAATATCAAGTACAAGCTCTTGAGTGTCAGTCAAATGTGTGACAAAGGCCATGGTGGTCTTTTCACCAGTCAGAACTGTCGGATTCTGTCATCCAAAGTTCTAAGTTGATTGATAAGGTGTTGGATGAACACACTCTCCTAAAGGCCAACAGGACAGGAAGAGTGTATGCCTTAGATCTCTCCAAGAAAATAGATCTCAAAGGCCATCCTTGCCTATTTTCCAAGGCTTCCTCAAGAATCTATTCTATGGCATAGAAGGTTGGGTCATGTTAATCTCAAAAACATAAATCAGCTGATAAACCGGTTTAGTAAGGGGACTGCCTATGAAGGAGTTCAAGTGTGAAGATAACTGCACTGCTTGTTTAAAAGGAAAACAGCACAAAGCTTCATTTCCCTCCATAGAAGAACCTTAGTCCATGCCTTCTTACAGCTTCTTCACATGGATCTCTTTGGTCCTGTGAGAGTGATGAGTATGGCTAAGAAGAAATACTGTCTGGTAATTATGGATGATTACTCCAGATTGTATGGACTTCTTCTTGCATTCAAAGGATGAGGCTGCGCAGTCCATTATGAACTTTGTGTTACACGTTGAGAAGCAGTATTCCTACCAGTTAAGTGTGTGAGGAGTGACAATGGTACTGAATTCAGAAACCACACACTTGATGAGTTTTAGTTATCAAGGGGAATCAAGAGGCAGTATAGCATCCCAAGAACTCCTGAGCAAAATGGAGTAGTGGAGAGAAAGAACAGGACCCTTATTGAAGCTGCAAGGTCCATGTTGGCTGCATCTGGACTGCCAATGACTTTTCGGGCTTAAGCTGTGAATACAGCTTGCTATGTACAGAATAGAGTTCTAGTAAATCAGAGGTTGATGAAGACTCCATAAAGTTCTTCATCATTTGGCCCCTCTAATTCATTCTTCAGAGCATTTGGGTGTCCTTGTTTCATTCTCAACACACGGGATCACCTCCAAAAATTTGATCCTAAGGTGGATGCAGGGTACTTTGTTGGTATTCATCAACTTGCAAAGCATACAGAGTCTTCAACTGTAGAAAAAAGATGGTGAAGAGACCTACATGTTGAGTTTGATGAATCTCCAAGGACAAGATTCCACAAAGCCCTGTGGAGATATTTGATTTGGACATACTGCAATATGTTCCTTATCAAACTCCTGTTGTTGCTCTGTCAACAGTTTACCACCTGGTGGTTCTACGTGCTGATGATGATGATGATAGCAGTACTCACCTCTTCAGGTTTAGTGATCAACTGCCTGATTCAGCTAGACCTGATGGTCCTGTAGCTCCAGTAGCACCATCCACAACAAATTCTGATGAGATTTCTTCAAATTCAACTTCTTTGAATAACCATCCACTGAATGGTTTCAAGGAAATGATTCACCATCACATCTGTTGCTATTGAGCCTGCTAACACTTGCACAGATCTCATTGTGTATCAAGATCTGAAGAATCACCCTATGTCTCAAATCATTGGTCATATCACTGTTGGCGTATCAACAAGAAGTCAATTGTCAAATTTCTGCTTCTATGCTCTCTTCATCAGCCAGCAAGAGCCAAAGAATTATCACATTGCTTAAAGGACAATGGATGGGTTGATGCCATGCAGCTTAAGCTACTTCAGTTCAAGAAACAGCAAGTGTGGGAACTGGTTCCTCTACCTCCAGGTAAGTGTGCAATAGGCACTAAATGGGTGTTTAGGAACAAAACTAATGAAAATGGGCTTATTGTTAAGAACAAGGCCAGACTGGTTGTTCAGGGGTTTGCACAAGAAGAAGGTATTGATTATGATGAAACCTTTGCCCATGTAGCTAGACTGGAAGCATTCGATTGTTTTTAGCTTATGCTACTTATCAAAACCTTAAAGTTTTTCAAATGGATGTCAAAAGTGCATTTTTGTATGGGAAAATTAAAGAAGAGGTTTATGTATGTCAACCACCAGGCTTTAAGGACAATAAACAACCTAATTGGGTGTATAAGCGTGATAAGGCTCTTTATGGGTTGAAACAAGCTCCTAGAGCCTGGTATGAGACATTATCAAACTTTCTTCTGGAAAATAATTTCACTAGAGGCTCCATTGATAAGACTTTATTCATTAAGAAAGCTAGGCAGCATAATCTACTTGTTCAAATTATGTAGATGATATATTTTTGCATCCTCTGATCCACAGTTGTGTGATGCCTTTACAAAGTTGATGTAACAGAAGTTTGAAATGAGTGCCATAGGAGAATTACAGTTCTTTCTGGGTTTGCAAATCAAACAAAAGGCTGATGGAATTTTCATTCATCAGTTCAAATACACAAAAGATCTTTTGGAAAAGTTTGATTTACAAAACTGTAAGCCCTATTCTACCCCGATGTGCAGCACCACACAACTGGATACAGATCAGAAAGGTAAAGTGGTTGATGAAACACTTTACAGATGTATGATTGGGTCCTTGATGTATTTAACAACTTCTAGACCAGATATTATGTTTGCTACATGTGTTTGTGCTAGATTTCAGGCTGCACCTAAGGAGTCTCATTTGATTGCAGTCAAGAGGATCTTTAGATATCTGCAAGGCACTCCATTTCTACGTTTATGGTATTCTACTAGACATTCTGGTAAATTAGTTGCTTTTTCTGACAGTGACTATGCAGGGTGTAAGTTGACCAGGAAATCAACTTCTGGTGGATGTCAATTCCTAGGCAACTGCTTGATTTCTTGGCAGAGCAAGAAACAGACCTCAGTTGCTACATCAACTGCTAAAGCAGAGTACATTGCCGCTGCAAGCTGTACATCTCAGGTACTCTGGCTTCAAAACCAACTATTGGATTATGGCATAACAGAGACTAAGACCCCATTGTTAATGGACAACTCTTTAGCTCTTTGTATTGTCAAGAATCCTGTCCAGCACTCTAGGACTAAACATATTGAAATCGAACACCATTTTATTAGAGATTGTTTTGTAAAAGGTCTGATTGATCCAAAATTTGTTCCTAGTGCTAATGAGCTTGCAGACATTTTTACTAAGCCTTTGGATAGTTCAACTTTCCACAACCTGGTGTTAAGGCTTTGTATGCTGCAGCTAGAATAAGTGACAACTACTGATGATCTCAGCTCACAAGTACCGATGATCATTAGTTCATTATTGTCACATATACTTATCTGTTAAAACAGCTGATGTAGCTACAACAGCTGATGTAGTCACAACAGTTGATGCACCTACAACTACTGATGTCAGAGATGCAGATTACTGATGTCTTATGAAACACCTGAAAAGCAGATGAAAAGTCTGATGAGTAAGTGTTGAGGACAGTGTGAAATAGCTGAAAAGCTATGAATTGACGACAACAGCTGATGAGTAATTACTCTTCAGGTGTTTCTACAACTGCTGTTTCATTAAAAAAACTGAACCCAAAACTATGTCTTCAGTAGTTTACAACTACTGAAGACTAACACCAAGTCTTCAGCTGTTTACAACAACTGCTGACAAAATCACTGTCTTCACTAGTTTCACAACTACTGATGACTAATACCAAGTCTTCAGTTGTTTCATCACCTGAAGTGAAAATTGTCTTCAGTAGTTTTATAACTACTGATGACTAAATCAGAGACTTCAGCTGTTTCAACGTCTGACGGTTAAAACCAAGTCTTCAGTTGTCTTATAACAGCTGCTGATCACACCAACACGGTCAGCCTTTTCAAACCTCTGAAAGTTAATGCCACGTCATCAGTAGTTTCAACAACTGACAACTCACACCAAAACCTTCAGTCGTTTTCTAACCCGACCCTTTAAATACCTTATCCCACCTTCAGTGTTTTTATCTTCTCTTCTCAAACCTAACGTTCAAAAACTCTCTACCCTCTCTTCATCAATGGCGACCATGCAACTAAAACCACGACACAACTGTGTCACACATCTCACCAAATTGCCATACTGGACCAAGTTTCACAACGCCATTGATTTAATGGTTCAGTCACCCTACAAAACGGCTTTTCTGGTAAATCCCACCATATATGCCGAATCCCTTAACCAATTCTGGACAAACGTCACTCTGGTCTCTGAGGAGAATGACATAGAGTCTCTTCAATCGTTTGTCCATGGCCAAAAAGTGATCATTACTCCAGACACTCTTCGCCAAACCCTTAATCTGGATGATGCCACTTTCCCAACTGGTTATCCAAAAGGCACAACAGATCAATCATTTGCCCACCATGGATACCAGGGTAACCTGAGTGCATCTACCATACTGAAGAAACATTTCCCGGATGTCGAACGTCTCATATTTCATATGGTAAATGTATGCCTTGCCTCCAAGACTTCATCATGGGATCAAATGTCCACAAGGTGGCAACAGGTAATGTACTCCATCCTTGAGCAACAACCTTTAAATTTTTCTGAAATACTATTTTTAGAGCTCAAGGATATGGCCCAAAAACAAAATGCTAACCGTTGGATATTATATCCTCGGTTCATAATGGCCATAATTGAAAACCAGCTTCAAGCTGAGGGACTTGTTGGCCTGGGAGTCCCTGCTATGGCTGTACTACCGGAAGTATACTCCGGCACAACTCTGACCAATCACTGAAAATGGCTGCCAAGCTGCGAAAACCAACGCAGCTGGAACCCACAGCCACCACCTCAAAATCCAGAGTCCCCACCAAACCAAAAACAAAACGCCCCGAAACAGCTATTCAGGGAGATGAGTCCCCTGAAGATGCTCCTGTACCACCAAGGCAGGATATACTTGCTGGCTTAAACCCCCAGCAGTATCAGAGACTCTCCCAGCCACAGCCGCTCAGGATTCCTCTCAAAAGGACCTGCAGCAACCACAGAAGGGTACCACAAATCTGGGATCTTCCTCATTTGAGAAGATTGCTATTGAAGAGCACCATTTCCCCAGGTGCACACTCTTTTACCCCATCTCCCCATGCAACCGCTCCAAAGTCCAACCATTATCATTGCAAACATGCTGACTCAGCTGCATGCCTCTCCTCCTCCCAACAACCACCAACAAAGGGTAGAACCACAGCTATTGAGGACGAGGATCACCATGCTTCTGACAACCCACAGCACCGGGGTTTACACGTTCTATCTCCTGGTGTGGATATGGAGATTAGAACATCTAGTGAGGCTGCCACCTCTTCTGAATCAGCACATGATCAGAATGAGGCTGGTAACATAGCTAAGACCTCACTAGAGGCACAGCTGATGAAGGACATAGTCCTGAGGTGGAAGTCCCCAGTTCCAAGAAAAAAGGGGCACATGCTAAAACTGGTCTACACCCAGTGCATGTACATCCTGCTACAAGCAGGAGGTCAGGTGATTCAGCATCTGCTGATGATGACCGGGCTTCTTTTATGATGTTCTGGCCCAGAACACAATTCTTGAGGAAGAAGTCAGTAGACTACAAAGACTACTTGACCAATTCTCTCAACAAGCAAGTCCATCTGCCACCACAATAACCCATAGATGGCACCTTCACCTGAAGGTCTCCCATACACTCAGCCACTCAAAACTTCCGAGCCACCAGCCCTATTTCTGGCACTGCTTCTCAGGGACAGAACCCCTCTGAGCAAACAGCTGCTATCTTTCAGCAATCCCTACCTCTCATCACCCCAATGATCACAGACATTGTGATCAAAACCATGGATGAGAGGCTTCCCTCAATCATACAACCCTGGTGGAGGAGATTGTGAGCACCAGGCTTTCTGCTACTTAACCCTTGCAACCAATGCAACCAAAAAGGGGAGAGTCAGTCAGTGAAAGCAAAGAGGAAGAGCAAACTGAAAGAAAAGGAAATTGAGAAGGAAGAGGAGTCTGTGAATGGAACCGAAAATGATCAAGTGGGTGAAAGTCACAAAGACTTTCGTGTCACATATAAGAAGAGGAAGGGTGAAGGAAAAGAGAAAGAACTCCAACTCGATGAGATGATCAAAATGGCAGATGCTACACATAGTAAATCAATGGATGCCATTATTGATCAAGTGTATAGACAAGGGTTCGATACTGCATAGCTTGACTCAGAGATCAGGAGACTTGAAGTTGAAGAAATAACTCAAGATGGGCAAGTTATGATGCATTAGAAAGAGAGAGACTAGAGATCATGATCAGATTCATTGCAAAATATCTTGGGAGATCATTGATCGAGATTAAATCATGGACCAGGGACAGTATCTTGGCCATAACCTCCAAGATCTGTTCGTCTGAAGCATACACTAAGGGTTTAGTAGTCGAAGCTTTGAATGAAGCAGGAGCAGGGAGCAGGACTGAGCTAGCCAAACACTCAAAAGCCTCACTCACCTCTAAATGCTAACTCAGCCTGTCAACATTCCCTCTCCAAAACAACCACAACCCGAACCCACAAAACCAACTCCCTTACCCTCTAAACCAACAGCCGATCATGCACCAAGAAGAAGAAGAGAAGGTGTTGAGGCTAGAAGAAGAAGAAGAAGAGGATGATGTGGAAGAAGATAGGCTGCCTCTGTCTGCAGTCCTAACATTGCCTAAAGCCAAACCCATGCCCATCACTCCCACCTCACAGATGGAAACTATGAGAGTAAAGATTGAAGAAGAGCAGCAGCAAAGGCTTCATGACGATGAGATGTTGAAAAGCATCGACAAAATTATGGCTTCTTCATCAATAATTAGTATGAAGAAAGAAGCTCTGAGGTTGTACACCCTTGCCAACACATTTCAATATCAGAAGGAAAAGGTGAGAGTATGGCCTGATCCTAGGGGGCTCACAGGATTGTAAAGAAATACATTCCTTCGAGATACAAGGGCCAACTAAAAAGGATCGTAGATGAAGAGATCACAGTGGTCCTTGTAGTATCACCCTGGGAGATTGTAGAAGATTTCAAGAAGGCCTATGAGACTAAACAGCACCCCAAAAGATGTTAGGGAACAGAGTTATTAAAAAGGGTTAGTCTACAAGAGGCTTGAGAACTTCAAAAAAATGAGCTCAGACTGTTACTTGAAGGACTCATCCTAATGAGTTTGCATACAGACAGATTACAACAGTTGAGCTCAAAAATGGCAAACAGGCAAGTACATCTCAGAGCTGTGGGCGTGAAGGATTGTTTGATGGTGAAGCTAAGAACCTGACCATGGAAGAACAAATTATGTTTCTCAGAGCATACACCAGAGAATCCTACAGGCTTATACATGGGAAGTGAGTCTCATGGATGGGGGAACAACTCAGTGTCCAATTCCCCAATACAGAGCTCCCATCCATACATTGCCAACCAAATCATCAGAGACTCATTCCCAAGCCAGTGCTTATATGGGTCATCTTCTCAACTGATCAAGAAGGAAAAAGACCAACCATTCTGCCAACAATAAGTGGAACCTCAATAAAGTTAAAGGTTTTGGCTGCATTTGTTCAGGGGGAGTTTGTTGGACCAAAAGAACCAATGAGTCGGATCAGAAAAACCTTTAAGTCCCATAGACGTCACAACAACTACTGAAGACCACAACAGCTGAGACAACAACTGATTACAAAGTCTGAACACAAGTGTGAAGATAAAGTCTGAAGACAAGTGCTGAAGACAAAGTCTGAAGACAAGTGCTGAAGACAAAGTCTGAAGACAAGTGCTGAAGACAAAGTCTGAAGACAAGTGCTGAAGACAAAGTCTGAAGACAAGTGCTGAAGACAAAGTCGGAAGACACAAGTGCTGAAGACAAAGTCTGAAGACACAAGTGCTGAAGACCAAAGTATCAGGCGTTGTCACACAGCTGAAGAGGTCTTCTTGAGTAGTTGTGACGGTTTACCTTTCAGTAGTTTTATGTTTTATCTATTCAGTAGTTTGACACAACAGCTGAAGAATACTTCTTCAGTTGTTGTGCTCATCAGTAGTTTTATATTTTTCAGTAGTTTTGTAAAACGACTGAAGAGCCTGTTCTTCAGTCGTTGTAGTTTCAGTAGTTTCTTATCAGTAGTTTCATATTTTTTACTTAACACTCTGATATGTTCTCAGTAGTTGTGAACATTTGAGTAGTTTGTTAAGAGTTAGTTATTTTTGTAATAGATCTGCCAGTTGTCACTTTCCGTGATACAGCACGATTGCACTCTATATAAGGAGTGTCAACCTATTGTAATAGGTAGAATGATTTGATCAGAAATATTCGATATTATAGAAACATTCCTTGTTACAGAAATATATTCTCTCGTTATAACCGTATTTGTTCTTAATGCATACGAGTATCAAATTCTTGCTACAATTTGTCTAATTCTTGTTCTTATTCCGCTGCGTTACGCTTCTATTACATCAAACTTGTGATCACTGATCCTGACAAATGGTATCAGAGTAGGTTAATCATTGATCGATCTAATAATTGATCATTGAAACTGCTATTCAAGATCCAAGTTTGATTGAAGTAGCGTTTTTTTTTGCAAGAAACGGTTATAGACATTGAATTTTCTGTGTTTCTGGTCATTCATCCTGAGATTTTCTCTTGGTTTTCATTGAGTCTGTTGTGGTCACAATACTGGTGATCAAACTTGTGATCACTGATCCTGGTCATTTTTTTCCAATGACCCTCACAATACTGGTTCCTCAACCAAGCCTCCAATGCTGGTTAGGAATGAGTATAACATATGGCAACGACGAATGCTCCATCACCTGTCTGTTAACAACACAGGTTGTTGGACATCAGTGGTACATGGTCCACACAAGCCTATGGTGAATAACCCAGAAACCAATCAAATGGTTCTGAAGAGGAGGGAGCAATACTCAAAGGAGGATAAGAAGTTGTTTGAGATTGATGCAAAAGCCCATGGAATTCTGGCCATGGCACTGCCCATGAAATCTATTCTGGGCTAATGCATCATGAAACTGCCCATGACCTCTGGAATGCCTTGAAAGAACAATTTGGAGGAACAGATGAGGGCTTGGCAAATAATAGAGAAATCCTTGCCCAACAATACGAGACATTCTCTCATAGAAGGGGTGAGACACTGACTCAACAGTTTGAGCGGTTCTCTTGTTTGATCTCTGAATTAAAAATGGTCAAACTTGAGTACACCAATATCCAGATGAATAACAGATTTCTCAGATCACTGCCTGAGAAATGGACACATATGCTATTGTCCTACGCTCTAGTGCAAATTTGGACAAACTATCTCTCACCCAACTCCATGGGAAATTGCTCACATTTGAGAGAGAGATAGAACAAAAACGAAAACTGTCTTCCTCTGAAAAGCTCACTGAAGACTTTGTACCAGGCAACACTGCCTTGCTTGGTCATGAGTTAGAATATGCTTCATCAGTATGATGAGCATATTGATTTCTCCTCAAACACTTCTGATTCTGCATTTGTGAGTGTTGATAGTCAGTTTACTGGGTGTAATAATGACAATCTATGCTTCATCATGGATGATCTCAAGGGGATTGCTGATGTTGACGTAGAAGAGATGGATATTTTGTAAGGGGTTCCAACATGTTTATCAAAGCTCATATATCATAGATTGAATGAAAAACGCAGCGATATTATATTTTAAAACATGTTAAGAAGATAGTTGTTAAACCCATTTAACAAGAACCCCATCCCATGGATCTTTATACACAATGCATACAATGAAAGAAACATAAAAGGAAGAA
Organism: Flaveria trinervia; assembly: GCA_025506515.1. Lineage (NCBI taxonomy): Eukaryota > Viridiplantae > Streptophyta > Magnoliopsida > Asterales > Asteraceae > Flaveria > Flaveria trinervia. The sequence continues at coordinate 78,647,672 of CM046444.1, forward strand.
TCACAACCTTTGGAGCTGCAAAGAACCGAAATAATGAGATGAAAAGTAGGTGTCTTGTGGCTAAACTTCAAGGTAGAAGTTGTCAAGATAGCATACCCCAAGCCAATCAACGAATCACCTTGAATGCTAGGATCTTTGACACCAATTTCCAGCTACAAAACACTTTTGTTGCTGAAAAATCAGCTTCCTTTCTGCCTTAACCGAGAGATAGAGGAGAGTAGAGAGAGAGCTTTTGTTTTGTGTGTGTTCTTGGATGATAGAATGAATGAGTGTGGTGTTGTCCAAGACTTGCATGTCTTGGACTAATAGATTTGGGGCTTTCAAGAACAAAAGTGGCGGCCAAAATGGCCCCCTTTTGTTTCCCTCTCATTCAAATTTTTATAAAAAATTTACAATCACACCCCTTGTTTTATAAAATTAAAACCATTTTAATTTTATATCACTAACACACACACTATTATTTGCCATTGCTTAACTAATTTAAATAATGTACAAATAATCTTTTATGAACAAATTATCTATATAATGATGTTCATCTACAAAAGCAATAATTTAGAAAATCCAATTTTCTAAATTGGTGTCATTATTTATTTGTGTGATCTTATCAACAATTAAATTACTTTTTGGTGTTCGTTTGGCTTGTTATTGGGTATGACCCGACTTGGATCATATTACACTAGCCACATCAATTTAATATGAATCTTGGGCAGATCAATACTTTCAATCTCCCACTTGCACAAGATTTATAGAAGATTGATGCAAGCAGCAAATAACGCCTAGCAACGGTTTGCTACCCCTAATGTATATGACTAAGTGCCATTCAATAACATCATCCTTTCAAGTGACTTACTTGAATATGTCTTAGGTGAATTATTCATCTATCCTTTTGTTGCAGATGTCATGTTAAATCCAAGAGACACAGAATTGTCATTCTCTGATGATTTAACTTTAGCAGGCCTTAGACATCTAACTCTCAACGAATAAGAGGAACAAATTCCATCTTGACTACATACGTCTCTCACAATCACCTCATATTATACCTGAATTCAGCCTTATGTACTGCCAATTTTTCAGAACAGCAAAGAACTAAGTCAAAGTACAACACTTGGTGAATATCAAGATCCAATATGTATCTCAGGTCTGAGGATACAATGATATTCGCCTTTACTCAATATCTCTTATGACTAATCAGCAAGATTCCATGCAGAAATAATTAGAGCGGGTCTGTCCAATATCTATATCCCATAGATATCAATGAACCTTGGTAGCAACCTCTTGCTTTATATTCATACCTTATGAACATCAACCAATCCAAGTTCATTATAGTCTTGCATTCATAGTTGTTCCCAACAAGTATGATCGACTACGGACGTTTAGAATAACTTATTTATTCATGGATTTAAACATGCTAAAATAGAAGAACAAATGAAATTATAACTATATAATTAAGTCAAATAACATTAGTTCCAATATCTATATGCAAAGTACAACATCAAACCCAGTCACTAGAATATCTAAGTCCCATGGCACAAACATGACCCTCATGCTTTGCCTTTTCAAGGAGCTTTGTGAGTGGATCCGCAACGTTTTTATCAGTGTGGACTTTGCGAATACATATCTTCCCTTTTCAACTTCATCCCTTATGTAGTTGAATCTCCGTTCAATGTGCCGAGTCTTTTGATGAGCACGAGGTTCCTTGATTTGAGCAATCGCACCCTCGTTGTCACAAAAGATCTCTAGGGGATCCTGAATGGAAGGGACTACCCCTAGATCGGCTATGAATTTCTTCAGCCATGCAGCTTCCTGTGCTGCCATTGAAGCGGCGACGTATTCTGACTCTGTAGTGGACAACGCTACGACTTCTTGCTTGAGCTTTTCCAAGAAATAGCTCCCCCATTCAGAATAAAGATGTACCCGATTGAGATCGTGAATCATCTCGATCGGTTTGGAAACTCGCGTCCGTGTAACCTCTTACAACGAGTTCCTCTTCACCAGACCCGTAGATCAAGAACATGTCCTAGTCCTCCTTAGGTACTTCAGAATGTTTTTGACAGCCATCCATGACTATCACCAGGATTTTGCTGGTATCTACTTGTCATGCTTAAAGCACATGACACGTCTGGTCTAGTGCATATCATTGCATACATGATGGATCCTATAGCAGATGCATATGGGATCGCCTTCATCCTAGTTTGCTCCTCCTTGGAGCTTGGACATTGAGTCGTACTCAATATTGTCCCTCTTTGAATAGGTACGGTACCTTTCTTAGAGTTTTCCATCTTGAACCTTTTCAAGATTTTGTCAATGTATGCACTTTGATTCAAACCAATTAGCCGTTTTGATCTATCCCTATAGATCTTTATTCCCAGAATATAGGCAGCTTCACCAAGATCCTTGATGGAAAAACAACTCCCAAGCCAGGTTTTTACACCTTCCATGGTTGGAATGTCGTTTCCAAATAGTAGTATGTCATCAACATACAATACTAGGAAGGTTATTGTGCTCCCACTAGCCCTTTTATACACACAAGCCTCGTCAGCGTTTTTGATGAAGCCAAATTTCTTTACTTCATCATCAAAACGGTGATTCCAACTTCTCGATTCTTGTTTCAATCCATAGATTGATTTCTTTAACTTGCATACTTTGTTAGGATGTTTTGGATCGATAAAACCTTCAGGCTGTACCATATAGACATCTTCCTCAAGATATCCATTTAGGAAAGCGGTTTTGACATCCATTGCCAAATCTCATAATCATAATGAGCTGCTATGGCAAATAATATCCTTATAGACTTAAGCATTGCAATAGGTGAGAAGGTTTCATCATAATCAACCCCTTGAGTTTGAGTGAAACCTTTTGCTACAAGTCTAGCTTTGTAAGTATCCAAGTTTCCATGCATATGGTTTTCTTCTTGAAAACCCACTTACTTCCAACTATTTTGGAATTAAGAGGTGGCACAACAAGTTCCCAAACTTGATTGTCATACATGGATTGCATCTCAACGTTCATGGCCTCAAGCCATTTGTCACAATCCAAATTGGACATTGCATCATGATATGTGGTTGGTTCATCTGAATCCACCACATAGCATCCATCCATGAAAAATCCGTATCTGTCAGGTGGATTACTAGTTCTACCACTTCTGCGAACGTTTTGTGTGTATCGATCAACCGCTTGATCATCCCAACATCCTCATGTTGAGTGCTAGTTTCAACCAAACGTGCATCGGGCTGTGGTTCTTGCAGTTTTTGATCCTCTTCAAGATCCACTGTTCTACTGCTAGCTCCTTCCATAAGGAACTTGGCTTCTAAGAACTCACCCTTTCTGGCAACAAATACCTTTTGTTCCAGTGGATTATAGAAATAATATCCCATAGAATCTCTAGGATATCCAACAAAGATACACTTGGTGGATCGGACATCTAATTTGTTTGGGGGGGGGTCTTAACATAAGCCTCAACCCCAGACCCTTAAGTACGATAAGGATGGAACTCTTCCATGCCATTTCTCAAAAGGTGTCTTTTCCACCTTTTTGGTTGGAGCCATATTCAGAATACGGGCTGCGGAGAGCAAAGCGAAACCCCAAAATGATAGAGGTAATGTGCTTCTAGCCATCATAGATCGGACCATATCCAATAAGGTTCGATTCCTCCTCTCAGACACACCATTATGTTGTGGTGTTCCAGGTGGAGTGAGTTGTGAGACAATCCCACAACTCCTAAGATGATCTTGAAAAACATCACTTAGGTATTCGCCACCTCTATCGGTGCGGAGAATTTTAATTGACCTGTTGAGTTGATTTTCTACTTCATTTTGAAGATTTTGAACATTTCAAAAGCTTCATCTTTGTGCCTTAATAAGTACACATACCCATAGCGACTGAATCGTCGGTAAAGGTAATGAAGTATCTTTCACCATTCCTAGCCACTGGCTTAAAAGGACCACATACATCCGAATGTATGATACTTAATAAATCTTTTGCCCTTTCGTTAGTTCCACTAAAGGGTGCCTTAGTCATTTACCTTGTAAACAAGATTCACATACATCAAATGAATCACATTCATTTGTTTTTATAAGACCATTCTTTTGAAGTGTTTGTATACGTTTCTTGTTTATATGACCAAGACGACAATGCCAAAGGTAGGTATCACTCAAATCTTGTTTGAGTCTTTTGGTGGTTGCTTGGTATATTGAGCTATCATATGTTGTGTTTTAATGAACCAATTCATAAATACCATTACAAGGTATAGCCTTAAAATAAAATACATGATTTAAAGAAACATGAATATCATTGTCAACAAACTTGAAATCATAATCATATTGTCTTAAACGGGAAACAGAAATTATGTTCCTAGTCAAACTAGGAGCATATAATACATTATATAAAATAACTTCCAAACCACTTGGAAGCTTCAAAATGTAGTCTCCTTGGGCTTCCATGTGAACCTTTGCACCATTGCCCATGAAGAGACTTATTTCCTTTTGCATAATGTTCATTTCTTTTGAACCCCTGCAACAAATTGCAAATGTGAGTTCCACATCCGGTATATAATACCCAGGTGTTAGAAGAAATAACATTTAGCTCAACATGTATCATATAAATTATACCTGAGGTTTGCCCCGCATCCCTCTTCTCTCTCAACTCTTTGAGATAGACTGGACAATTTCTTATCCAATGTCCTATCTCACCACATTTGAAGCATGGGTCGTTTACAGACCTTTTGCTTCTTCTCCTTGGGCTTTGGAGGTTCCGCCCTAAAAACCATCTTCCCCTTCCCTTTAACGTGCCCCTTTCCTTTGGCAACATTTGCCTTAGGAGGGGGTAGAGACCTTTTTCTTCTCCCACCTTCATAATGGTGAGAACGGGTAAAACCCTTTTACCCATTCCCGCCTCAGCTGATTTGAGCATCGAATGAAGTTCATTTATGCTCTTGTCCCATCCGTTCATGTTGTAATTCATGACGAATGCCTCAACCTTTTAGTTAGGCCATTAAGGATCAAATCCGTGGCCAATTCTTTTGAGACAGGACAATTTAGCCTTTGAAGGCGGTCGATGTGGCTTTTCATCTTAAGAACATAAGATGAAACTGATTGGGTTTCCTCCATCCGACATGCATGAAGCGCTCGAACCATTTCAAAGCGCTCCACTCTAGCTTGTTGCTGGAACGTTTCCCGCAACTGAGTGATCATGTCATAGGCTCCATGGAGCTCATACTCCTTTTGGAGTTCAGGTGTCATACTTTCCAACATAAGGCAAGAGACTTGGACGGAGTCCTCTACATACTTTACCCAATTATTATAGGCCTCCACATCCTCCTCGCTAGGTTCATCAGGATGGGATCATCAAGAATGTAGGCCCGCTTTTCTTGCTTGAGAACAATTCTCAAGTTGCGGTACCAATCCATGAAGTTGTTAGGTGTTAGACGATCCCTTTGAAGGATCGCCCTAAGAGATTGGTTGTTTTGGTTTGGTACATCGTTATTAGCGTTGGTGTGGTCGGCCATCTACAAGATTTTACAAAGTTCCATTTTAGTAATCGTTGATATAATTATATTTTATTTATTAACACCCTTTATGTCTCATAGACTTATTAATAAATAATATTTTAGAATCCAACGTTATATTTAAATATTGGTTAGGTGACCTTTATCCCTTTATTTAAATAAACAAGGTAGTCATAAATGACAATTGCAACCTATTGCAACTTCTAGAGGTATGGGATCGTTTGAACATCTTTTGTTTATAACGGCATGTTTACCCCATCAACACCTTTTATAAAACACATTTTAGGTGATCCATTCAATATATTTTATAAATCAAGTCGTCCTACTTACACACACGTGTGAGTTTACTACATGAGTGGTTAGGTGACCTTTATCCCACAAACATGGTATTCTCACCTCAAGTCACAAGTTCCCTCAAAGTGGTTAGGTGACCTTTATCCCACTAAGAGTTTGCAAGTAACCTAAGTGTTGTGTAAAAGGATGGTGCTTAACTTGTTTTCAAAAGGGATTTAAAATGATACAATTCTAGTTTTAGAAAAGTCTATGTATCATATGATTGTATGCATTCAACCATATGGTACTCTATCGATTCTTTTAAATAAAACTCATTTTATTTTACAAACCATTAATTCCTTTTATAGAACCATTCTATTTTGCTTAATGATTTGAGAACCAATTTTCTTGTTTATAGTTTGTTTTAGTAGACGGTTTGTTAATCACATCCAAATAATCAAAACAAACATCATCATATGCAATCAACCAAACATAAACAAAACATCCATATATGCATAACAAAGCATACTAAGTTGAGCACACTTGTTTAGCCAAAACAGTGTGTCAAATGGTCTTGTCCTAAGGGTTAAGAATCATGACACATGGTTGATCAAAGGGACTCCCACTTGAATCCACATCTTCAAGCATCCTCTTTGTCTTATCTTTTCTTCAAGTCTTGATCTTGAGCATCCTTTACAAAATTATGTATCCTAATACATGTTTCTAGTAAAGAAAAACTCCTAATCTATTTATTACAAATCATATGAATGAATAGATTACAAAACAAAACTTGAAACCCAAAAATAAAACATTACATGCCCAAATGAATATAACTAAACAACCAATCAAACAATCAATCAATATGGTCAAGGCTTTGTTATGCATAAACAACAAACAACATTATAAGACACGGTTTTGGCAGCCCCTTTTTAACCCATTTTCTTGGCCAACATTAACCAAGACACATGGGTTTAGTCCAAACTAATAAACATCTTATGATCTAGATTTTTAAAGATCATTATATGCATAAAGTAAGATCTTTAAAACATCAAAAAAGGGGGGCACAAAACAGCCCACTAACTCACGGATTTGAGGTGTTAAGCACCCAAAACCGTGAACTAGTGAAGTAATATATGTATGCATATGTATAAGTGGCTCTTGATGCCATTGTAAGGGGTTCCAACATGTTTATCAAAGCTCATATATCATAGATTGAATGAAAAACGCAGCGGATATTATATTTTAAAACATGTTAAGAAGATAGTTGTTAAACCCATTTAACAAAGAACCCCAACCCATGGATCTTTATACACAATGCATACAATGAAAGAACATAAAAGGAAGAATCACAACCTTTGGAGCTGCAAAGAACCGAAATAAGGAGATGAAAAGTAGGTGTTCTTGTGGCTAAACTTCAAGGTAGAAGTTGTCAAGATAGCATACCCCAAGCCAATCCAACGAATCACCTTGAATGCTAGGATCTTTGACACCAATTTCCAGCTACAAAACACTTTTGTTGGCTGAAAAATCAGCTTCCTTTCTGCCTTAACCGAGAGATAGAGGAGAGAGTAGAGAGAGAGCTTTTGTTTTGTGTGTGTTCTTGGATGATAGAATGAATGAGTGTGGTTGTGTCCAAGACTTGCATGTCTTGGACTAATAGATTTGGGGCTTTCAAGAACAAAAGGGGCGGCCGAAAATGGCCCCCTTTTGTTTCCCTCTCATTTCAAATTTTTATAAAAAAATTTACAATCACACCCCTTGTTTTATAAAATTAAAACCATTTTAATTTTATATCACTAACACACACACTATTATTTGCCATTGCTTAATAATTTAAATAATGTACAAATAATCTTTTATGAACAAATTATCTATATAATGATGTTCATCTACAAAAGCAATAATTTAGAAAATCCAATTTTCTAAATTGGTGTCATTATTTATTTGTGTGATCCTATCAACAATTAAATTACCTTTTGGTGTTCGTTTGGCTTGTTATTGGGTATGACCCGACTTGGATCATATTACACTAGCCACATCAATTTAATATGAATCTTGGGCAGATCAATACTTTCAATTTTGAGCCAAATGGCCTTGATAAATATCAGATCCCAGAAGTTCTACAAAAGAACTGGAACAAAGTTCCCAGGACTCTCTGGCAAAACCAAAGTTGGTTTTCAGAAGAGTAAGTTGAAGTGTCACAAATCGTACCATATTAGAACAGATCTAATGATTTCTCTTCTTGATTTTGAGATGCACAAATGTTAATTTTTAAGTTAATCTTGTTCAATTGCGTCGCATTTGTTTTGTTTATCCATATTTTTTTTGCTTTCATGATCACAATGGACATGCCTGTTGGTTGCAATCATCCATGTTCATGTTTTTCTATTCTTTTTGAAGTCCTGTTCATCAACTGTTTATAAGTATTTCTTGCAACACATCCGCATTTTTTTGCCAATTTGCATTTTTTGGAAAGCATCCGCATTTGTTTGCAAGGCATCCACATTTGTTTGCAAGGCATCCACATTTGTTTGCAAGGCATCCGCATTTGCTTTCAATTCATTCTCATTTAACTTGAAAGCATCCGCATTTGTGCTTAGAGTACGCACATTTGTTTATAAGTTAACCGCATTTGGGGTCAAGGCATCCGCATTTGAAGACAAGTTATCCGCATTTGGTGACAATTCATCCGCATTTGGTGACAAGTCATCCGCACTTGTGACAAGTCATCCGCATTTGTGACTAGTCATCCGCATTTGTGACAAGTCATCCGCATTTGTGACAAGTCATCCGCATTTATGACAAGTCATCCGCATTGTGACAAGTCATCCGCATTTGTGACAAGTCATCCGCATTTGTGACAAGTCATCCGCATTTGTTGCCAAGTCATCCGCATTTGGTGACAACTCATCCGCATTTGTGTATAACACATCCGCATATGACGAAGCTTCATCCGCATTTGTTTTGTTTATCCGCATTTGTTTTCAGACTTGAACAAAAATGATTTCACACTGCAGTGCATGTCGGGATATCAGCAGTAGCTCCCATTTCTTCATCTTTTCTTTGTTTTTAATGATAATCGTGTTCAATTCCATCGAATTTTGAAGGAATAATCCAATGAATGTGTTAGGATCTGGTATTTTAACGAAACACTAACTGATTAACGTGTTAAACCAAACCAAATAGTGCGGAATCCTATTTGATTGGTGATCCAATCAGTGAGAACGCATGTAGTAACAATATTGTATTGAAACTTTCATCAAGAATCGATTAGGAATTGATCTACAGCGTTCTATGAACTTGGAGTACGGAATTAGAGGCTTCTGGACGGCTAGGGTACGTCTGTAGTCGAAGTAGCTTGAATGCTTATGTTTTTTCCACGAATTAGGTGGTATTTATAGGTTAGGGTTGCTCATTCGGGAGACTGAACCATTAGCATGATTCATTTGTGCGATTGAGCCATGCGGTTAATCCCTTCGCACGACTGAGTGTTCAGTCGTGCGACTGAGTCAATCGCATAAAGTTGTTCACGCGTTTGGACTATTTAGACACATGGACACTAAGTCGCATGACCATTCGAATGCATGAGAACTTTACTTCACCAAGTTTAAATGTATTTTTTGTTATAACATTATGCATATCAATTCAAACAATCACAAACCTGTATAATCAAGTCAATGTGCGTTAAACAACTCATTAACGAAATATTAAACATTATAAACACAACCAAACATTTGTATTTCATTAAGTACCCAACTATTACATAAGTGTAAGACAATCATAGACGTATTACATTAACATCAGAATCAAGGTACACATGTATCAACAAACTCCCTTGGACCTTGATTCATCTAATGATTATATATCTTGAAATCGTCCCATTTTAGAACAGATCTAATGATTTCTCTTCTAGATTTTGAGATGCACAAATTTTATTTTTTAAGTTAATCTTGTTCAGTTGCGTTGCATTTGTTTTGTTCATCCGTAATTTTTTTTTCTTTCATGATCACAATGGACATGCCTGTTGGTTGCAATCATCCATGTTCATGTTTTTCTATTGTTTTTGAAGTCCTGCTCATCACTGTTCATAAGCATTTCTCGCAACACATCCACATTTCTTTCCAATCCGCATTTCTTTGCAAAGCATGCGCATTTGTTTGCAAGGCATCAACATTGATTTCAATGCATCTGAATTTAACTTCAAAGCATCCGCATTTGTGCTTAGATTACCGCATTTGATTATAAGTCAAGCACATTGGTGTCAAGGCATCCGCATTTGGTGACAAGTCATCCGCATATGGTGAAAAGTCATCCGCATTTGTGACAAGTCATCCGCATTTATGACAAGTCATCTGCATTTGTGCCAAGTCATCCGCATTTATGAGAAGTCATCCGCATTTGTGACAAGTCATCCGCATTTGTGATAAGTCATCCGTATTTGTGACAAGTCATCTGCATTTGTTGCCAAGTCATCCGCATTTGGTGACAAATCATCCACATTTGTGTATAACACATCCGCATATGATGAGCTTCATCCGCATTTGTTTTGTTTATCCGCATTTGTTTTTAGACTTGAACAAAACGATTTCACACTGCTGCAGTGCACGTCGGGAAATCAGCAGTAGCTTCCATTTCTCATCTTTTCTTTGTTTTTAATGATAATCGTGTTCAATTGCATCGAAGTTTGAATGAATAATCCAGTGAATGATATATATCTTCAAATCCTACCATATTAAACAGATCTAATGATTTCTCATCTTGATTTTGAGAGAACAAATGTTTTTTTATGTTAATCTTATTCAATTGCGTCGCATTTGTTTTGTTTATCCGTATTTTTTTTGCTTTCATGATCACAATGGACATGCCTGTTGGTTGTAATCATCCATGTTCATGTTTTTCTATTCTTTTTGAAGTCCTGTTCATCAACTGTTCATAAGTATTTCTTGCAACACATCCACATTTCTTTGCCAATCCGCATTTTTTTTGCAAAGCATCCACATTTGTTTGCAAGGCATCCACATTTGTTTTGCAAGGCATCCGCATTTGATTTCAATGCATTCTCATTTAACTTCAAAGCATCCGCATTTGTGCTTAGAGTACCCGCATTTGTTTATAAGTTAACTGCATTTGGTCTCAAGGCATCCGCATTTGGTGACAAGTCATCTACATTTGGTGACAATTCCTCAGCATTTGGTGACAAGTCATCCGCATTTGTGACAAGTTATCCGCATTTGTGACAAGTCATCCGCATTTGTGACAAGTCATCCGCATTTATGACAAGTCATCCGCATTTGTGACAAGTAATCCGCATTTGTGACAAGTCATCCGTATTTGTGACAAGTCATCCGCATTTGTTGCCAAGTCATCCGCATTTGGTGAGAACTCATCCGCATTTGTGTATAACACATCCGCATATGATGAAGCTTCATCCGCATTTGTTTTGTTTATCCGCATTTGTTTTTAGACATGAACAAAACGATTTCACACTGCAGTGCACGTCGGGAAATCAGCAGCAGCTTCCATTTCTTCATCTTTTCTTTGTTTTAATGATAATCGTGTTCAATTGCATCGAATTTTGAAGGAATAATCCAGTGAATGTGTTAGGATCTGGTATTTGAACCAAACACCAACTGATTAACGTGTTAAACCAAACCAAATAGTGCGGAATCCTATTTGATTGCGATCCAATCAGTGAGAACGCACGTAGTACAATATTGTATTGAAACTATCGTCAAGAATCGATTAGGAATTGATCTACAACGTTCTATGAACATGGAGTACGAAATTAGAGGCTTCTGGACGGCTAGGGTACGTCTCGAGTCGAGGTAGATTGAATGCTTATGTTTTTCCATGAATTAGGTGGCATTTATAGGTTAAGGTTGCTCACTTGGGCGATTGAACCATTAGCATGATTCATTCGTGCGATTGAGCCATGCGGTTGATCCATTCGCCCGACTGAGTGTTCAGTCGTGCAACTGAGTCAGTCGCATGAAGTTGTTCACACGTATGGACTATTTAGACACATGGACACTCAGTCGCATGACCATTCGAATGCATGAGAACTTTACTTCACCAAGTTTAAATGTATTTTTTCTTATAACATTATGCATATCAATTCAAACAATCACAGACCTGTATAATCAAGTCAATGTGCGTTAAACAACTCATTAAGGAATATTAAACATTATAAACCATCCAAACATTTTTATTTCATTAAGTACCCAACTATTACATAAGTGTAAGACAATCATAGACATATTACATTAAGATTAGAATCAAGGTACACATGTATCAACAAACTCCCCCTTGGACCATGATTCATCTAATGATTATATATCTTCAAATCGTACCATATTAGAACAGATCTAATGATTTCTCTTCTTGATTTTGAGATGAACAAATGTTATTTTTTAAGTTAATCTTGTTCAGTTGCATCGCATTTGTTTTGTTCATCCGTAATTTTTGTTCTTTCATGATCACAATGGACATGCCTGTTGGTTGCAATCATCCATGTTCATGTTTTTCTATTGTTTTTGAAGTCCTGTTCATCAACTGTTCAGCATTTCTTGCAACACATCCGCATTTCTTTGTCAATCCGTATTTGTTTGCAAAGCATCCGCATTTGTTTGTAGGGCATCCGCGTTTGATTTCAATGCATCCGCATTTAACTTCAAAGCATCCGCATTTGTGCTTAGACTACCCCGCATTTGATTATATGTTAACCGCATTTGTTGTCAAGGCATCCGCATTTGGTGACAAGTCATCCGCATTTGGTGACAAGTCATCCGCATTTGTCACAAGTCATCCGCATTTGTGACAAGTCATCCGCATTTGTGCCAAGTCATCCGCATTTATGACAAGTCATCCGCATTTGTGACAAGTCATCCACAATTGTGAAAACTCATCCGCATTTGTGACAAGTCATCCGCATTTGTTGCCAAGTCATCCGCATTTGGTGACAACTCATCCGCATTTGTGTATAACACATCCGCATTTGATGAAGCTTCATCCGCATTTGTTTTGTTCATGCGCATTTTTTTAGACTTGAACAAAAATGTTTTCACACTGCAGTGCGGGTCGGGAAATTAGCAGTAGCTTCCATTTCTTCATCTTTTCTTTGTTTTTAATGATAATCGTGTTCAAGTGCATCGAATTTGAAGGAATAATCCAGTGAATGATAATATATCTTCAAATCGTACCATATTAGAACAGATCTAATGATTTCTCTTCTTGATTTTGAGAGAACATGTTTTTTTTATGTTCATCTTGTTCAATTGCGTCGCATTTGTTTTGTTTATCCGTATTTTTTTTGCTTTCATGATCACAATGGACATGCCTGTTGGTCGCAATCATCCATGTTCATGTTTTCTACTCTTTTTGAAGTCCTGTTCATCAACTGTTCATAAGTATTTCTTGCAACACATCCGCATTTCTTTGCCATTCCGCAATTTTTTGCAAAGCATCCGCATTTGTTTGCAAGGCATCCACATTTGTTTGCAAGGCATCCGCATTTGATTTCAATGCATTCTCATTTAACTTTAAAGCATCCGCATTTGTGGTTAGAGTACCCGCATTTGTTTATAAGTTAACCGCATTTGGTGACAAGTCATCCGCATTTGGTGACAATTCATCCGCATTTGGTGACAAGTCATCCGCATTTCTGACAAGTCATCCGCATTTGTGACAAGTCATCCGTATTTGTGACAAGTCATCCGCATTTATGACAAGTCATCCGCATTTATGACAAGTTATCCGCATTTGTGACAAGTCATCCGCATTTGTGACAAGTCATCCGTATTTGTGACAAGTCATCTGCATTTGTTGCCAAGTCATCCGCATTTGGTGACAACTCATCCGCATTTGTGTATAACCATCCGCATATGATGAAGCTTCATCCGCATTTGTTTTGTTTCTCCGCATTTGTTTTTAGACTTGAACAAAACGATTTCACACTGCAGTGCACGTCGAGAAATCAGCAGGAGCTTCCATTTCTTCATCTTTTCTTTGTTTTTAATGATAATCGTGTTCAATTGCATCGAATTTTGAAGGAATAATCCAGTGAATGTGTTAGGATCTGGTATTTTAACGAAACACCAACTGATTAACGTGTTAAACCAAACCAAATAGTGCGGAATCCTATTTGATTGGTGATCCAATTAGTGAGAACGCACGTAGTAAAAATATTGTATTGAAACTTTCATCAAGAATCTATTGGGAATTGATCTACAGCGTTCTATGAACTTGGAGTACGAAATTAGAGGCTTCTGGACGGCTAGGGTACGTCTGGAGTCGAAGTAGATTGAATGCTTATGTTTTTCCGCGAATTAGGTGGTATTTATAGGTTAGGGTTGCTCACTCGGGCGAATGAGCCATTAGTATGATTCATTCGTGCGATTGAGCCATGCGGTTATCCTCCCTCGCACGACTGAGTGTTCAGTCGTGCGACTGAGTCAATTGCGTAAAGTTGTTCACGCATATGGACTATTTAGACACATGGACACTAAGTCGCATGACCATTCGAATGCATGAGAACTTTACTTCACCAAGTTTAAATGTTTTTTTGTTATAACATTATGCATATCAATTCAAACAATCACAAACCTGTATAATCAAGTCAATGTGCGTTAAACAACTCATTAACGAAATATTAACATTACAAACACAACCAAACATTTGTATTTCATTAAGTACCCAACTATTACATAAGTGTAAGACAATCATAGACAGATTACATTAAGATCATAATCAAGGTACACATGTATCAACAACTCCCCCTTGGACCTTGATTCATCTAATGATTATATATCTTGAAATCGTCCCATTTTAGAACAGATCTAATGATTTCTCTTCTTGATTTTGAGATGCACAAATGTTATTTTTTAAGTTAATTGTTCAGTTGCGTCGCATTTGTTTTGTTCATCCGTAATTTTATTTCTTTCATGATCACAATGGACATGCCTGTTGTTGCAATCATCCATGTTCATGTTTTTCTATTGTTTTTGAAGTCCTGTTCATCAACTGTTCATAAGCATTTCTTACAACACATCCGCATTTCTTTCCCAATCCGCATTTCTTTGCAAAGCATCCGCATTTGTTTGCAAGGCATCAACATTTGATATCAATGCATCTGCATTTAACCTCAAAGCATCCGCATTTGTGCTTAGATTACCCCCATTTGATTATAAGTCAACCACATTTGGTGTCAAGGCATCCGCATTTGGTGACAAGTCATCCGCATTTGGTGACAAGTCATCTGCATTTGTGACAAGTCATCCACATTTGTGACAAGTCATCCGCATTTGTGCCAAGTCATCTGCATTTATGACAAGTCATCCGCATTTGTGACAAGTCATCCGCATTTGTGACAAGTCATCCGCATTTGTGACAAGTCATCCGCATTTGTGACAAGTCATCCGCATTTGTTGCCAAGTCATCCGCATTTGGTGACAACTCATCCGCATTTGTGTATAACACATCCGCATTTGATGAAGCTTCATCCGCATTTGTTTTGTTCATGCGCATTTGTTTTTTGACATGAACAAAAATGATTTCACACTGCAGTGCAGGTTGGGAAATTAGCAGTAGCTTCCATTTCTTCATCTTTTCTTTGTTTTTAATGATAATGGTGTTCAATTGAATTGAAGTTTGAATGAATAATCCAGTGAATGATAATATATCTTCAAATCGTACCATATTAGAACAGATCTGATGATTTCTCTTCTTGATTTTGAGAGAACAAATGTTTTTTATGTTAATCTTGTTCAATTGCGTCGCATTTGTCTTGTTTATCCGTATTTTTTTTCCTTTCATGATCACATGGACATGCCTGTTGGTTGTAATCATCCATGTTCATGTTTTTCTATTCTTTTTGAATTCCTGTTCATCAACTGTTCATAGGTATTTCTTGCAACACATCCGCATTTCTTTGACAATCTGCATTTTTTTTTGCAAAGCATCCAGATTTGTTTGCAAGGCATCCACATTTGTTTGCAAGGCATCCACATTTGTTTGCAAGGCATCCATTTGTTTGCAAGGCATCTGCATTTGATTTCAATGCATTCTCATTTAACCACAAAGCATCCGCATTTGTGCTTAGAGTACCCGCATTAGTTTATAAGTTAACCGCATTTGGTCTCAAGGCATCCGCATTTGGTGACAACTCATTCGCATTTGGTGACAATTCATCAGCATTTGGTGACAAGTCATCCGCATTTGTGACAAGTTACCCGCATTTGTGACAAGTCATCCGCATTCATGACAAGTCATCCGCATTTATGACAAGTCATCCGCATTTGTGACAAGTCATCCGCATTTGTGACAAGTCATCCTATTTGTGACAAGTCATCTGCATTTGTTGCCAAGTCATCTGCATTTGGTGACAACTCATCCGCATTTATGTATAACACATACGGATATGACGAAGCTTCATCCGCATTTGTGACAACTCATCCGCATTTATGTATAACACATACGGATATGATGAAGCTCCATCCGCATTTGTTTTGTTTATCTGCATTTGTTTTTAGACTTGAACAAAAACGATTTCACACTGCAGTGCACGTCGGGAAATCAGCAACAGCTTCCATTTCTTCATCTTTTCTTTGTTTTTAATGATAATCGTGTTCAATTGCATCGAATTTTGAAGGAATAATCCAGTGAATGTGTTAGGATCTGGTATTTTAACGAACCCAACTGATTAACGTGTTAAACCAAACCAATAGTGCGGAATCCTATTTGATTGGTGATCTAATTAGTGAGAACGCACGTAGTAACAATATTGTATTGAAACTTTCATCAAGAATCTATTAGGAATTGATCTACAGCGTTCTATGAACTTGGAGTACGAAATTAGAGGCTTCTGGACGGCTAGTGTACGTCTGGAGTCGAAGTAGATTGAATGTTTATGTTTTCCACGAATTAGGTGGTATTTATAGGTTAGGGTTGCTCACTCGGGCGATTGAACCATTAGTATGATTCATTCGTGCGATTGAGCCATGCGGTTTATCCCTTCGCACGACTGAGTGTTCAGTCGTGCGACTGAGTCAATTGCGTAAAGTTGTTCACGCGTATGGACTATTTAGACACATGGACACTAAGTCGCATGACCATTCGAATGCATGAGAACTTTACTTCACCAAGTTTAAATGTATTTTTTGTTATAACATTATGCATATCAATTCAAACAATCACAACCCTGTATAATCAAGTCAATGTGCGTTAAACAACTCATTAACGAAATATTAAACATTATAAACACAACCAAACATTTGTATTTCATTAAGTACCCAACTATTACATAAGTGTAAGACAATCATAGACATATTACATTAAGATCAGAATCAAGGTACACATGTATACACAAACTCCCCTTGGACCTTGATTCATCTAATGATTATATATCTTGAAATCGTCCCATTTTAGAACAGATCTAATGATTTCTCTTCTTGATTTTGAGATGCACAAATGTTATTTTTTAAGTTAATCTTGTTCAGTTGCGTCGCATTTGTTTTGTTCATCCGTAACTTTTTTTCTTTCATGATCACAATGGACATGCCTGTTGGTTGCAATCATCCATGTTCATGTTTTTCTATTGTTTTTGAAGTCCTGTTCATCAACTGTTCATAAGCATTTCTTGCAACACATCCTCATTTCTTTGCCAATCCGCATTTCTTTGCAAAGCATCCGCATTTGTTTGCAAGGCATCAACATTTGTATCAATGCATCTGCATTTAACTTCAAAGCATCCGCATTTGTGCTTAGATTACCCCCATTTGATTATAAGTCAACCACATTTGGTGTCAAGGCATCCGCATTTGGTGACAAGTCATCCGCATTTGGTGACAAGTCATCCGCATTTGTGACAAGTCATCCGCATTTGTGATAAGTCATCCGCATTTGTGCCATGTCATCTGCATTTATGACAAGCCATACGCATTTGTGACAAGTCATCCGCATTTGTGACAAGTCAACCGCATTTGTGACAAGTCATCCGCATTTGTTGCCAAGTCATCCGCATTTGGTGACAACTCATCCGCATTTGTGTATAACACATCCGCTTTTGATGAAGCTTCATCCGCATTTGTTTTGTTCATGCGCATTTGTTTTTAGACTTGAACAAAAATGATTTCACACTGTAGTGCAGGTCGGAAATTAGCAGTAGCTTCCATTTCTTCATCTTTTCTTTGTTTTTAATGATAATGGTGTTCAATTGCATCGAAGTTTGAATGAATAATCCAGTGAATGATAATATATCTTCAAATCGTACCATATTAGAACAGATCTAATGATTTCTCTTCTTGATTTTGAGAGAACAAATGTTTTTTTTATGTTAATCTTCTTCAATTGCGTCGCATTGTTTTGTTTATCCGTAATTTTTTTCTTTCATGATCACAATGGACATGCCTGTTGGTTGCAATCATCCATGTTCATGTTTTTCTATGTTTTTTTGAAGTCCTGTTCATCAACTGTTCATAAGCATTTCTGGCCACACATCCGCATTTCTTTGCCAATCCGCATTTCTTTGCAAAGCATCCGCATTTGTTTGCAAGGCATCAACATTTGATATCAATGCATCTGCATTTAACTTCAAAGCATCCGCATTTGTGCTTAGATTACCCCCATTTGATTATAAGTCAACCACATTTGGTGTCAAGGCATCCGCATTTGGTGACAAGTCATCCGCATTTGGTGACAAGTCATCCGCATTTGTGACAAGTCATCCGCATTTTGTGACAAGTCATCATCCGCATTTGTGCCAAGACATCTGCATTTATGACAAGTCATCCGCATTTGTGACATGTCATCGGCATTTGTGACAAGTCATCCGCATTTGTGACAAGTCATCCGCATTTGTTGCCAAGTCATCCGCATTTGGTGACAACTCATCCGCATTTGTGTATAACACATCCGTATTTGATGAAGCTTCATCCGCATTTGTTTTGTTCATGCGCATTTTTTTTAGAGTTGAACAAAAATGATTTCACACTGCAGTGCAGGTCGGGAAATTAGCAGTAGCTTCCATTTCTTCATCTTTTCTTTGTTTTTAATGATAATGGTGTTCAATTGCATCGAAGTTTGAATGAATAATCTAGTGAATGATAATATATCTTCAAATCGTACCATATTAGAACAGATCTAATGATTTCTCTTCTTGATTTTGAGAGAACAAATGTTTTTTTTATGTTAATCTTGTTCAATTCCGTCGCATTTGTTTTATTTATCCGTATTTTTTTTGCTTTCATGATCACAATGGACATGCCTGTTGGTTGTAATCATCCATGTTCATTTTTTCTATTCTTTTTGAAGTCCTGTTCATCAACTGTTCATAAGTATTTCTTGCAACACATCCGTATTTCTTTGCCAATCCGCATTTTTTTTGCAAAGCATCCACATTTGTTTGCAAGGCATCCACATTTGTTTGCAAGGCATCCGCATTGAATTCAATGCATTCTCATTTAACTACAAAGAATCCGCATTTGTGTTTAGAGTACCCGCATTTGTTTATAAGTTAACCGTATTTGTCCCAAGGCATCCGCATTTGGTGACAAGTCATTCGCATTTGGTGACAATTCATCAGCATTTGGTGATAGTCATCCGCATTTGTGACAAGTTACCCGCATTTGTGACAAGTCATCCGCATTCATGACAAGTCATCCGCATTTATGACAAGTCATCCACATTTGTGACAAGTCATCCGCATTTGTGACAAGTCATCCGTATTTGTGACAAGTCATCTGCATTTGTTGCCAAGTCATCCGCATTTGGTGACAACTCATCCGCATTTGTGTATAACACATCCGCATATGATGAAGCTTCATCCGCATTTGTTTTGTTTATCCGCATTTGTTTTTAGACTTGAACAAAAACGATTTCACACTGCAGTGCACGTCGGGAAATCAGCAGCAGCTTCCATTTCTTCATCTTTTCTTTGTTTTTAATGATAATCGTGTTCAATTGCATCGAAGTTTGAATGAATAATCCAGTGAATGATAATATATCTTCAAATCGTACCGTATTAGAATAGATCTAATGATTTCTCTTCTTGATTTTGAGAGAACAAATGTTTTTTTGTGTTAATCTTGTTCAATTGCGTCGCATTTGTTTTTTTTATCCGTATTTTTTTTGCTTTCATGATCACAATGGACATGCCTGTTGGTTGTAATCATCCATGTTCATGTTTTTCTATTCTTTTTGAAGTCCTGTTCATCAACTGTTCATAAGTATTTCTTGCAACACATCCGCATTTCTTTGCCAATCCGCATTTTTTTTGCAAAGCATCCACATTTGTTTGCAAGGCATCCACATTTGTTTGCAAGGCATCCGCATTTGATTTCAATGCATTCTCATTTAACCACAAAGCATCCGCATTTGTGCTTAGAGTACCCGCATTTGTTTATAAGTTACCGGCATTTGGTCTCAAGGCATCCGCATTTGGTGACAAGTCATTCGCATTTGGTGACAATTCATCAGCATTTGGTGACAAGTCATCCGCATTTGTGACAAGTTACCCGCATTTGTGACAAGTCATCCGCATTCATGACAAGTCATCCGCATTTATGACAAGTCATCCGCATTTGTGACAAGTCATCCGCATTTGTGACAAGTCATCCGTATTTGTGACAAGTCATCTACATTTGTTGCCAAGTCATCCGCATTTGGTGACAACTCATCCGTATTTATGTATAACACATCCGCATATGATGAAGCTTCATCCGCATTTGTTTTTAGACTTGAACAAAAACGATTTCACACTGCAGTGCATGTCGGGAAATCAGCAGCAGCTTCCATTTCTTCATCTTTTCTTTGTTTTTAATGATAATCGTGTTCAATTGCATCGAATTTTGGAGGAATAATCCAGTGAATGTGTTAGGATCTGGTATTTTAACGAAACACCAAGTGATTAACGTGCTAAACCAAACCAAATAGTGCGGAATCCTATTTGATTGGTGATCCAACTAGTGAGAACGCACGTAGTAACAATATTGTATTGAAACTTTCATCAAGAATCTATTAGGAATTGATCTACAACGTTCTATGAACTTGGAGTACGAAATTAGAGGCTTCTGGACGGCTAGGGTACGTCTGGAGTCGAAGTAGATTGAATGCTTATGTTTTTCCACGAATTAGGTTGTATTTACAGGTTAGGGTTGCTCACTCGGGCGATTGAACCATTAGTATGATTCATTCGTGCGATTGAGCCATGCGGTTTAGCCCTTCGCACGACTGAGTGTTCAGTCGTGCGACTGAGTCAATTGCGTAAAGTTGTTCACGCGTATGGACTATTTAGACACATGGACACTAAGTCGCATGACCATTCGAATGCATGAGAACTTTACTTCACCAAGTTTAAATGTATTTTTTGTTATAACATTATGCATATCAATTCAAACAATCACAAACCTGTATAATCAAGTCAATGTGCGTTAAACAACTCATTAACGAAATATTAAACATTATAAACACAACCAAACATTTGTATTCATTAAGTACCCAACTATTACATAAGTGTAAGACAATCATAGACATATACATTAAGATCAGAATCAAGGTACACATGTATCAACAAACTCTCCCTTGGACCTTGATTCATCTAATGATTATATATCTTGAAATCGTCCCATTTTAGAACAGATCTAATGATTTCTCTTCTTGATTTTGAGATGCACAAATGTTATTTTTTAAGTTAATCTTGTTCAGTTGCGTCGCATTTTTTGTTCATCCGTAACTTTTTTTCTTTCATGATCACAATGGACATGCCTGTTGGTTGCAATCATCCATGTTCATGTTTTTCTATTGTTTTTGAAGTCCTGTTCATCAACTGTTCATAAGCATTTCTTGCAACACATCCTCATTTCTTTGCCAATCCGCATTTCTTTGCAAAGCATCCGCATTTGTTTGCAAGGCATCAACATTTGTATCAATGCATCTGCATTTAACTTCAAAGCATCCGCATTTGTGCTTAGATTACCCCCATTTGATTATAAGTCAACCACATTTGGTGTCAAGGCATCCGCATTTGGTGACAAGTCATCCGCATTTGGTGACAAGTCATCCGCATTTGTGACAAGTCATCCGCATTTGTGACAAGTCATCCGCATTTGTGCCATGTCATCTGCATTTATGACAAGCCATACGCATTTGTGACAAGTCATCCGCATTTGTGACAAGTCAACCGCATTTGTGACAAGTCATCCGCATTTGTTGCCAAGTCATCCGCATTGGTGACAACTCATCCGCATTTGTGTATAACACATCCGCTTTTGATGAAGCTTCATCCGCATTTGTTTTGTTCATGCGCATTTGTTTTTAGACTTGAACAAAAATGATTTCACACTGCAGTGCAGGTCGGGAAATTAGCAGTAGCTTCCATTTCTTCATCTTTTCTTTGTTTTTAATGATAATGGTGTTCAATTGCATCGAAGTTTGAATGAATAATCCAGTGAATGATAATATATCTTCAAATCGTACCATATTAGAACAGATCTAATGATTCCTCTTCTTGATTTTGAGAGAACAAATGTTTTTTTTATGTTAATCTTCTTCAATTGCGTCGCATTTGTTTTGTTTATCCGTAATTTTTTTCTTTCATGATCACAATGGACATGCCTGTTGGTTGCAATCATCCATGTTCATGTTTTTCTATTGTTTTTGAAGTCCTGTTCATCAACTGTTCATAAGCATTTCTGGCCACACATCCGCATTTCTTTGCCAATCCGCATTTCTTTGCAAAGCATCCGCATTTGTTTGCAAGGCATCAACATTTGATATCAATGCATCTGCATTTAACTTCAAAGCATCCGCATTTGTGCTTAGATTACCCCCATTTGATTATAAGTCAACCACATTTGGTGTCAAGGCATCCGCATTTGGTGACAAGTCATCCGCATTTGGTGACAAGTCATCCGCATTTGTGACAAGTCATCCGCATTTGTGACAAGTCATCCGCATTTGTGCCAAGACATCTGCATTTATGACAAGTCATCCGCATTTGTGACAAGTCATCGGCATTTGTGACAAGTCATCGGCATTTGTGACAAGTCATCCGCATTTGTGACAAGTCATCCGCATTTGTTGCCAAGTCATCAGCATTTGGTGACAACTCATCCGCATTTGTGTATAACACATCCGTATTTGATGAAGCTTCATCCGCATTTGTTTTGTTCATGCGCATTTGTTTTTAGACTTGAACAAAAATTATTTCACACTGCAGTGCAGGTCGGGAAATTAGCAGTAGCTTCCATTTCTTCATCTTTTCTTTGTTTTTAATGATAATGGTGTTCAATTGCATCGAAGTTTGAATGAATAATCCAGTGAATGATAATATATCTTCAAATCGTACCATATTAGAACAGATCTAATGATTTCTCTTCTTGATTTTGAGAGAACAAATGTTTTTTTATGTTAATCTTGTTTAATTGCGTCGCATTTGTTTTGTTTATCCGTATTTTTTTTGCTTTCATGATCACAATGGACATGCCTGTTGGTTGTAATCATCCATGTTCATGTTTTTCTATTCTTTTTGAAGTCCTGTTCATCAACTGTTCATAAGTATTTCTTGCAGCACATCCGCATTTCTTTGCCAATCCGCATTTTTTTTGCAAAGCATCCACATTTGTTTGCAAGGCATCCACATTTGTTTGCAAGGCATCCGCATTTGATTTCAATGCATTCTCATTTAACTACAAAGCATCCGCATTTGTGCTTAGAGTACCCGCATTTGTTTATAAGTTAACCGCATTTGGTCTCAAGGCATCCGCATTTGGTGACAAGTCATTCGCATTTGGTGACAATTCATCAGCATTTGGTGACAAGTCATCCGCATTTGTGACAAGTTACCCGCATTTGTGACAAGTCATCCGCATTCATGACAAGTCATCTGCATTTATGACAAGTCATCCACATTTGTGACAAGTCATCCGCATTTGTGACAAGTCATCCGTATTTGTGACAAGTCATCTGCATTTGTTGCCAAGTCATCCGCATTTGGTGACAACTCATCCGCATTTGTGTATAACACATCCGCATATGATGAAGCTTCATCCGCATTTGTTTTGTTTATCCGCATTTGTTTTTAGACTTGAACAAAAACGATTTCACACTGCGGTGCACGTCGGGAAATCAGCAGCAGCTTCCATTTCTTCATGTTTTCTTTATTTTTAATGATAATCGTGTTCAATTGCATCGAATTTTGAAGGAATAATCCAGTGAATGTGTTAGGATCTGGTATTTTAATGAAACACCAACTGATTAACATGTTAAACCAAACCAAATAGTGCGGAATCCTATTTGATTGGTGATCCAATTAGTGAGAACACACGTAGTAACAATATTGTATTGAAACATTCATCAAGAATCTATTAGGAATTGATCTACAGCGTTCTATGAACTTGGAGTACGAAATTAGAGGCTTCTGGACGGCTAGGGTACGTCTGGATTCGAAGTAGATTGAATGCTTATGTTTTTCCACGAATTAGGTGGTATTTATAGGTTAGGGTTGCTCACTCGGGCGATTGAACCATTAGTATGATTCATTCGTGCGATTGAGCCATGCGGTTTATCCCTTCGCACGACTGAGTGTTCAGTCGTGCGACTGAGTCAATTGCATAAAGTTGTTCACACGTATGGACTATTTAGACACATGGACACTAAGTCGCATGACCATTCGAATGCATGAGAACTTTACTTCACCAAGTTTAAATGTATTTTTTTGTTATAACATTATGCATATCAATTCAAACAATCACAAACCTGTATAATCAAGTCAATGTGTGTTAAACAACTCATTAACGAAATATTAAACATTATAAACACAACCAAACATTTGTATTTCATTAAGTACCCAACTATTACATAAGTGTAAGACAATCATAGACATATTACATTAAGATCAGAATCAGGTACACATGTATCAACAAACTCCCCCTTGGACCTTGATTCATCTAATGATTATATATCTTGAAATCGTCCCATTTTAGAACAGATCTAATGATTTCTCTTCTTGATTTTGAGATGCACAAATGTTATTTTTTAAGTTAATCTTGTTCAGTTGCGTCGCATTTGTTTTGTTCATCCGTAATTTTTTTTCTTTCATGATCACAATGGACATGCCTGTTGGTTGCAATCATCCATGTTCATGATTTTCTATTTTTTTTGAAGTCCTGTTCATCAACTGTTCATAAGCATTTCTTGCAACACATCCGCATTTCTTTGCCAATCCGCATTTCTTTGCAAATTTGTTTGCAAGGCATCAACATTTGATATCAATGCATCTGCATTTAACTTCAAAGCATCCGCATTTGTGCTTAGATTACCCCCATTTGATTATAAGTCAACCACATTTGGTGTCAAGGCATCCGCATTTGGTGACAAGTCATCCGCATTTGGTGACAAGTCATCCGTATTTGTGACAAGTCATCCGCATTTGTGACAAGTCATCCGCATTTGTGCCAAGTCATCTGCATTTATGACAAGTCATCCGCATTTGTGACAAGTCATCCGCATTTGTGACAAGTCATCCGCATTTGTGACAAGTCATCCGCATTTGTTGCCAAGTCATCCGCATTTGGTGACAACTCATCCGCATTTGTGTATAACACATCCGCCTTTGATGAAGCTTCATCCGCATTTGTTTTGTTCATGCGCATTTGTTTTTAGACTTGAACAAAAATGATTTCACACTGCAGTGTAGGTCGGGAAATTAGCAGTAGCTTCCATTTCTTCATCTTTTCTTTGTTTTTAATGATAATGGTGTTCAATTGCATCAAATTTTGAATGAATAATCCAGTGAATGATAATATATCTTCAAATCGTACCATATTAGAACAGATCTAATGATTTCTCTTCTTGATTTTGAGAGAACAAATGTTTTTTTTATGTTAATCTTGTTCAATTGCGTCGCATTTGTTTTGTTTATCCGTATTTTTTTTTGCTTTCATGATCACAATGGACATGCCTGTTGGTTGTAATCATCCATGTTCATGTTTTTCTATTCTTTTTGAAGTCCTGTTCATCAACTGTTCATAAGTATTTCTTGCAACACATCCGCATTTCTTTGCCAATCCGCATTTTTTTTGCAAAGCATCCACATTTGTTTGCAAGGCATCCACATTTGATTTCAATGCATTCTCATTTAACTTCAAAGCATCCGCATTTGTGCTTAGAGTACCCGCATTTGTTTATAAGTTAACCGCATTTGGTCTAAAGGCATCCGTATTTGGTGACAAGTCATCCGCATTTGGTGACAATTCATCAGCATTTGGTGACAAGTCATCCGCATTTGTGACAAGTTATCCGCCTTTGTGACAAGTCATCCGCATTTGTGCCAAATCATCCGCATTTATGACAAGTCATCCGCATTTGTGACAAGTCATCCACATTTGTTGCCAAGTCATCCGTATTTGGTGACAACTCATCCGCATTTGTGTATAGCATATCCGCATTTGATGAAGCTTCATCCGCATTTGTTTTGTTTATCCGCATTTGTTTTTAGACTTGAACAAAAACGATTTCACACTGCGGTGCACGTCGGGAAATCAGCAGCAGCTTCCATTTGATATCAATGCATCTGCATTTAACTTCAAAGCATCCGCATTTGTGCTTAGATTACCCCCATTTGATTATAAGTCAACCACATTTGGTGTCAAGGCATCCGCATTTGGTGACAAGTCATCCGCATTTGGTGACAAGTCATCCGTATTTGTGACAAGTCATCCGCATTTGTGACAAGTCATCCGCATTTGTGCCAAGTCATCTGCATTTATGACAAGTCATCCGCATTTGTGACAAGTCATCCGCATTTGTGACAAGTCATCCGCATTTTGTGACAAGTCATCCGCATTTGTTGCCAAGTCATCCGCATTTGGTGACAACTCATCCGCATTTGTGTATAACACATCCGCATATCATGAAGCTTCATCCGCATTTGTTTTGTTTATCCGCATTTGTTTTTAGACTTGAACAAAAACGATTTCACACTGCGTGCACGTCGGGAAATCAGCAGCAGCTTCCATTTCTTCATCTTTTCTTTTTTTTAATGATAATCGTGTTCAATTGCATCGAATTTTGAAGGAATAATCCAGTGAATGTGTTAGGATCTGGTATTTTAATGAAACACCAACTGATTAACATGTTAAACCAAACCAAATAGTGCGGAATCCTATTTGATTGGTGATCCAATTAGTGAGAACGCACGTAGTAACAATATTGTATTGAAACTTTCATCAAGAATCTATTAGGAATTGATCTACAGCGTTCTATGAACTTGGAGTACGAAATTAGAGGCTTCTGGACGGCTAGGGTACGTCTGGATTCGAAGTAGATTGAATGCTTATGTTTTTCCACGAATTAGGTGGTATTTATAGGTTAGGGTTGCTCACTCGGGCGATTGAACCATTAGTATGATTCATTCGTGCGATTGAGCCATGCGGTTTATCCCTTCGCACGACTGAGTGTCAGTCGTGCGACTGAGTCAACTGCATAAAGTTGTTCACGCGTATGGACTATTTAGACACATGGACACTAAGTCGCATGACCATTCGAATGCATGAGAACTTTACTTCACCAAGTTTAAATGTATTTTTTTGTTATAACATTATGCATATCAATTCAAACAATCACAAACCTGTATAATCAAGTCAATGTGCGTTAAACAACTCATTAACGAAATATTAAACATTATAAACACAACCAAACATTTGTATTTCATTAAGTACCCAACTATTACATAAGTGTAAGACAATCATAGACATATTACATTAAGATCAGAATCAAGGTACACATGTATCAACAAACTCCCCCTTGAACCTTGATTCATCTAATGATTATATATCTTGAAATCGTCCCATTTTAGAACAGATCTAATGATTTCTCTTCTTGATTTTGAGATGCACAAATGTTATTTTTTAAGTTAATCTTGTTCAGTTGCGTCACATTTGTTTTGTTCATCCGTAATTTTTTTTCTTTCATGATCACAATGGACATGCCTGTTGGTTGCAATCATCCATGTTCATGATTTTCTATTTTTTTTGAAGTCCTGTTCATCAACTGTTCATAAGCATTTCTTGCAACACATCCGCATTTCTTTGCAAATTTGTTTGCAAGGCATCAACATTTGATATCAATGCATCTGCATTTAACTTCAAAGCATCCGCATTTGTGCTTAGATTACCCCAATTTGATTATAAGTCAACCACATTTGGTGTCAAGGCATCCGCATTTGGTGACAAGTCATCCGCATTTGGTGACAAGTCATCCGTATTTGTGACAAGTCATCCGCATTTGTGACAAGTCATCCGCATTTGTGCCAAGTCATCTGCATTTATGACAAGTCATCCGCATTTGTGACAAGTCATCCGCATTTGTGACAAGTCATCCGCATTTGTGACAAGTCATCCGCATTTGTTGCCAAGTCATCCGCATTTGGTGACAACTCATCCGCATTTGTGTATAACCATCCGCCTTTGATGAAGCTTCATCCGCATTTGTTTTGTTCATGCGCATTTGTTTTTAGACTTGAACAAAAATGATTTCACACTGCAGTGCACGTCGGGAATCAGCAGCAGCTTCCATTTCTTCATCTTTTCTTTTTTTTTAATGATAATGGTGTTCAATTGCATCGAATTTTGAATGAATAATCCAGTGAATGATATATATCTTCAAATCGTACCATATTAGAACAGATCTAATGATTTCTCTTCTTGATTTTGAGAGAACAAATGTTTTTTTTATGTTAATCTTGTTCAATTGCGTCGCATTTGTTTTGTTTATCCGTATTTTTTTTGCTTTCATGATCACATGGACATGCCTGTTGGTTGTAATCATCCATGTTCATGTTTTTCTATTCTTTTTGAAGTCCTGTTCATCAACTGTTCATAAGTATTTCTTGCAACACATCCGCATTTCTTTGCCAATCCGCATTTTTTTGCAAAGCATCCACATTTGTTTGCAAGGCATCCACATTTGATTTCAATGCATTCTCATTTAAATTCAAAGCATCCGCATTTGTGCTTAGAGTACCCGCATTTGTTTATAAGTTAACCGCATTTGGTCTCAAGGCATCCGTATTTGGTGACAAGTCATCCGCATTTGGTGACAATTCATCAGCATTTGGTGACAAGTCATCCGCATTTGTGACAAGTTATCCGCCTTTGTGACAAGTCATCCGCATTTGTGCCAAGTCATCCGCATTTATGACAAGTCATCCGCATTCGTGACAAGTCATCCACATTTGTTGCCAAGTCATCCGCATTTGGTGACAACTCATCCGCATTTGTGTATAGCATATCCGCATTTGATGAAGCTTCATCCGCATTTGTTTTGTTTATCCGCATTTGTTTTTAGACTTGAACAAAAACGATTTCACACTGCGGTGCACGTCGGGAAATCAGCAGCAGCTTCCATTTGATATCAATGCATCTGCATTTAACTTCAAAGCATCCGCATTTGTGCTTAGATTACCCCCATTTGATTATAAGTCAACCACATTTGGTGTCAAGGCATCCGCATTTGGTGACAACTTATCCGCATTTGGTGACAAGTCATCCGTATTTGTGACAAGTCATCCGCATTTGTGACAAGTCATCCGCATTTGTGCCAAGTCATCTGCATTTATGACAAGTCATCCGCATTTGTGACAAGTCATCCGCATTGTGACAAGTCATCCGCATTTGTGACAAGTCATCCGCATTTGTTGCCAAGTCATCCGCATTTGGTGACAACTCATCCGCATTTGTGTATAACACATCCGCCTTTGATGAAGCTTCATCCGCATTTGTTTTGTTCATGCGCATTTGTTTTTAGACTTGAACAAAAATGATTTCACACTGCAGTGTAGGTCGGGAATTAGCAGTAGCTTCCATTTCTTCATCTTTTCTTTGTTTTTAATGATATGGTATTCAATTGCATCGAATTTTGAATGAATAATCCAGTGAATGATAATATATCTTCAAATCGTACCATATTAGAACAGATCTAATGATTTCTCTTCTTGATTTTGAGAGAACAAATGTTTTTTTTATGTTAATCTTGTTCAATTGCGTCGCATTTGTTTTGTTTATCCGTATTTTTTTTTGCTTTCATGATCACAATGGACATGCCTGTTGGTTGTAATCATCCATGTTCATGTTTTTCTATTCTTTTTGAAGTCCTGTTCATCAACTGTTCATAAGTATTTCTTGCAACACATCCGCATTTCTTTGCCAATCCGCATTTTTTTTGCAAAGCATCCACATTTGTTTGCAAGGCATCCACATTTGTTTCCAAGGCATCCACATTTGATTTCAATGCATTCTCATTTAACTTCAAAGCATCCGCATTTGTGCTTAGAGTACCCGCATTTGTTTATAATTTAACCGCATTTGGTCTCAAGGCATCCGTATTTGGTGACAAGTCATCCGCATTTGGTGACAATTCATCAGCATTTGGTGACAAGTCATCCGCATTTGTGACAAGTTATCCGCCTTTGTGACAAGTCATCCGCATTCATGACAAGTCATCTGCATTTATGACAAGTCATCCGCATTTGTGACAAGTCATCCGCATTTGTGACAAGTCATCCGTATTTGTGACAAGTCATCTGCATTTGTTGCCAAGTCATCCGCATTTGGTGACAACTCATCCGCATTTGTGTATAACACATCCGCATATGATGAAGCTTCATCCGCATTTGTTTTGTTTATCCGCATTTGTTTTTAGACTTGAACAAAAACGATTTCACACTGCGGTGCACGTCGGGAAATCAGCAGCAGCTTCCATTTCTTCATCTTTTCTTTATTTTTAATGATAATCGTGTTCAATTGCATCGAATTTTGAAGGAATAATCCAGTGAATGTCTTAGGATCTGGTATTTTAATGAAACACCAACTGATTAACATGTTAAACCAAACCAATAGTGCGGAATCCTATTTGATTGGTGATCCAATTAGTGAGAACACACGTAGTAACAATATTGTATTGAAACTTTCATCAAGAATCTATTAGGAATTGATCTACAGCGTTCTATGAACTTGGAGTACGAAATTAGAGGCTTCTGGACGGCTAGGGTACGTCTGGATTCGAAGTAGATTGAATGCTTATGTTTTTCCACGAATAGGTGGTATTTATAGGTTAGGGTGCTCACTCGGGCGATTGAACCATTAGTATGATTCATTCGTGCGATTGAGCCATGCGGTTTATCCCTTCGCACGACTGAGTGTTCAGTCGTGCGACTTAGTCAATTGCATAAAGTTGTTCAGCGTATGGACTATTTAGACACATGGACACTAAGTCGCATGACCATTCGAATGCATGAGAACTTTACTTCACCAAGTTTAAATGTATTTTTTTGTTATAACATTATGCATATCAATTCAAACAATCACAAACCTGTATAATCAAGTCAATGTGCGTTAAACAACTCATTAACGAAATATTAAACATTATAAACACAACCAAACATTTGTATTTCATTAAGTACCCAACTATTACATAAGTGTAAGACAATCATAGACATATTACATTAAGATCAGAATCAAGGTACACATGTATCAACAAACTCCCCCTTGGACCTTGATTCATCTAATGATTATATATCTTGAAATCGTCCCATTTTAGAACAGATCTAATGATTTCTCTTCTTGATTTTGAGATGCACAAATGTTATTTTTTAAGTTAATCTTGTTCAGTTGCGTCGCATTTGTTTTGTTCATCCGTAATTTTTTTTCTTTCATGATCACATGGACATGCCTGTTGGTTGCAATCATCCATGTTCATGATTTTCTATTTTTTTTGAAGTCCTGTTCATCAACTGTTCATAAGCATTTCTTGCAACACATCCGCATTTCTTTGCAAATTTGTTTGCAAGGCATCAACATTTGATATCAATGCATCTGCATTTAACTTCAAAGCATCCGCATTTGTGCTTAGATTACCCCCATTTGATTATAAGTCAACCACATTTGGTGTCAAGGCATCCGCATTTGGTGACAAGTCATCCGCATTTTGGTGACAAGTCATCCGTATTTGTGACAAGTCATCCGCATTTGTGACAAGTCATCCGCATTTGTGCCAAGTTATCTGCATTTATGACAAGTCATCCGCATTTGTGACAAGTCATCCGCATTTGTGACAAGTCATCCGCATTTGTGACAAGTCATCCGCATTTGTTGCCAAGTCATCCGCATTTGGTGACAACTCATCCGCATTTGTGTATAACACATCCGCCTTTGATGAAGCTTCATCCGCATTTGTTTTGTTCATGCGCATTTGTTTTTAGACTTGAACAAAAATGATTTCACACTGCAGTGTAGGTCGGGAAATTAGCAGTAGCTTCCATTTCTTCATCTTTTCTTTGTTTTTAATGATAATGGTGTTCAATTGCATCGAATTTTGAATGAATATCCAGTGAATGATAATATATCTTCAAATCGTACCATATTAGAACAGATCTAATGATTTCTCTTCTTGATTTTGAGAGAACAAATGTTTTTTTTATGTTAATCTTGTTCAATTGCGTCGCATTTGTTTTGTTTATCCGTATTTTTTTTTGCTTTCATGATCACAATGGACATGCCTGTTGGTTGTAATCATCCATGTTCATGTTTTTTCTATTCTTTTTGAAGTCCTGTTCATCAACTGTTCATAAGTATTTCTTGCAACACATCCGCATTTCTTTGCCAATCCGCATTTTTTTGCAAAGCATCCACATTTGTTTGCAAGGCATCCACATTTGATTTCAATGCATTCTCATTTAAATTCAAAGCATCCGCATTTGTGCTTAGAGTACCCGCATTTGTTTATAAGTTAACCGCATTTGGTCTCAAGCATCCGTATTTGGTGACAAGTCATCCGCATTTGGTGACAATTCATCAGCATTTGGTGACAAGTCATCCGCATTTGTGACAAGTTATCCGCCTTTGTGACAAGTCATCCGCATTTGTGCCAAGTCATCCGCATTTATGACAAGTCATCCGCATTCGTGACAAGTCATCCACATTTGTTGCCAAGTCATCCGCATTTGGTGACAACTCATCCGCATTTGTGTATAGCATATCCGCATTTGATGAAGCTTCATCCGCATTTGTTTTGTTTTATCCGCATTTGTTTTTAGACTTGAACAAAAACGATTTCACACTGCGGTGCACGTCGGGAAATCAGCAGCAGCTTCCATTTGATATCAATGCATCTGCATTTAACTTCAAAGCATCCGCATTTGTGCTTAGATTACCCCCATTTGATTATAAGTCAACCACATTTGGTGTCAAGGCATCCGCATTTGGTGACAACTCATCCGCATTTGGTGACAAGTCATCCGTATTTGTGACAAGTCATCCGCATTTGTGACAAGTCATCCGCATTTGTGCCAAGTCATCTGCATTTATGACAAGTCATCTGCATTTGTGACAAGTCATCCGCATTTGTGACAAGTCATCCGCATTTGTGACAAGTCATCCGCATTTGTTGCCAAGTCATCCGCATTTGGTGACAACTCATCCGCATTTGTGTATAACACATCCGCCTTTGATGAAGCTTCATCCGCAATTGTTTTGTTCATGCGCATTTGTTTTTAGACTTGAACAAAAATGATTTCACACTGCAGTGTAGGTCGGGAATTAGCAGTAGCTTCCATTTCTTCATCTTTTCTTTGTTTTTAATGATAATGGTGTTCAATTGCATCGAATTTTGAATGAATAATCCAGTGAATGATAATATATCTTCAAATCGTACCATATTAGAACAGATCTAATGATTTCTCTTCTTGATTTTGAGAGAACAAATGTTTTTTTATGTTAATCTTGTTCAATTGCGTCGCATTTGTTTTGTTTATCCGTATTTTTTTTTTGCTTTCATGATCACAATGGACATGCCTGTTGGTTGTAATCATCCATGTTCATGTTTTTCTATTCTTTTTGAAGTCCTGTTCATCAACTGTTCATAAGTATTCTTGCAACACATCCGCATTTCTTTGCCAATCCGCATTTTTTTTTTGCAAAGCATCCACATTTGTTTGCAAGGCATCCACATTTGTTTCCAAGGCATCCACATTTGATTTCAATGCATTCTCATTTAACTTCAAAGCATCCGCATTTGTGCTTAGAGTACCCGCATTTGTTTATAAGTTAACCGCATTTGGTCTCAAGGCATCCGTATTTGGTGACAAGTCATCCGCATTTGGTGACAATTCATCAGCATTTGGTGACAAGTCATCCGCATTTGTGACAAGTTATCCGCCTTTGTGACAAGTCATCCGCATTTGTGACAGGTCATCCGCATTTATGACAAGTCATCCGCATTTGTGACAAGTCATCCGCATTTGTGACAAGTCATTCGTATTTGTGACAAGTCATCCGCATTTGTTGCCAAGTCATCCGCATTTGGTGACAACTCATCTGCATTTGTGTATAACACATCCGCATATGATGAAGCTCCATCCGCATTTGTTTTGTTTCTCCGCATTTGTTTTTACACTTGAACAAAAATGATTTCACACTGCTGTGCACGTCGGGAAATCAGCAGCAGCTTCCATTTCTTCATCTTTTCTTTGTTTTTAATGATAATCGTGTTCAATTGCACGAATTTTGAAGGAATAATCCAGTGAATGTGTTAGGATCTGGTATTTTAACGAAACACCAACTGATTAACGTGTTAAACCAAACCAAATAGTGCGGAATCCTATTTGATTGGCGATCCAATCAGTGAGAACGCACGTAGTAACAATATTGTATTGAAACTGTCGTCAAGAATCGATTAGGAATTGATCTACAGCGTTCTATGAACTTGGAGTACGAAAGTAGAGGCTTCTGGACGGCTAGGGAACGTCTGGAGTCGAGGTAGATTGAAAGCTTATGTTTTTCCATGAATTAGGTGGTATTTATAGGTTAGGGTTGCTCATTCGGCGACTTAACCATTAGCATGATTCATTTGTGCGATTGAGCCATGCGGTTGATCCATTCGCACGACTGAGTGTTCAGACGTGCAACTGAGTCAGTCTCATGAAGTTGTTCACGTGTATGGACTATTTAGACACATGGACACTCAGTCGCATGACCATTCTAATGCATGAGAACTTTACTTCACCAAGTTTAAATGTATTTTTTGTTATAACATTATGCATATCAATTCAACAATCACAAACCTATATAATCAAGTCAATGTGCGTTAAACAACTCATTAACGTAATATTAAACATTATAAACACAACCAAACATTTGTATTTCATTAAGTACCCAACTTTTACATAAGTGTAAGACAATCATAGACATATTACATTAAGATCAGAATCAAGGTAAACATGTATCAACAAACTCCCCCTTGGACCTCGATTCATCTAATGATTATATATCTTGAAATCGTACCATATTAGAACAGATCTCATGATTTCTATTCTTTATTTTGAGATGAACAAATGTTTTTTTATGTTAATGTTGTTCAATTGTGTCGCATTTGTTTTGTTCATCCATATTTTTTTTGCTTTCATGATCACAATGGACATGCCTCTTGGTTGCAATCATCCATGTTCATGTCTTTCTATTCTTTTTGAAGTCCTGTTCACAACTGTTCATAAGCATTTCTTGCAAGACATCCGCATTCCTTTGCCAATCCGCATTTCTTTGCAAAGCATGCGCATTTGTTTGCAAGGCATCAACATTTGATTTCAATGCATCTGCATTTAACTTCAAAGCATCCGCATTTGTGCTTAGACTACCCGCATTTGATTATAAGTCAACCGCATTTGGTAAGGCATCCGCATTTGGTGACAAGTCATCCGCATTTGGTGACAAGTCATCCGCATTTGTGACAAGTCATCCGCATTTGTGACAAGTCATCCGCATTTGTGCCGAGTACTGCATTTATGACAAGTCATCAGCATTTGTGACAAGTCATCCGCATTTGTGACAAGTCATCCGCATTTGTGACAAGTCATCCGCATTTGTTGCCAAGTCATCCGCATTTGGTGAAAACTCATCCGAATTTGTGTATAACACATCCGCATTTGATGAAGCTTCATCCGCATTTGTTTTGTTCATGCGCATTTGTTTTTTAGACTTGAACAAAATGATTTCACACTGCAGTGCAGGTCGGGAAATTAGCAGTAGCTTCCATTTCTTCATCTTTTCTTTTTTTTTAATGATAATGGTGTTCAATTGTATCGAATTTTTGAATGAATATCCAGTGAATGATATATATCTTCAAATCGTACCATATTAGAACAGATCTAATGATTTCTCTTCTTGATTTTGAGAGAACAAATGTTATTTTATGTTAATCTTGTTCAATTGCGTCGCATTTTTTGGTTTTATCCATATTATTTGCTTTCATGATCACAATGGACATGCCTCTTGGTTGTAATCATCCATGTTCATGTTTTTCTATTCTTTTTGAAGTCCTGTTCATCAACTGTTCATAAGTATTTTTTGCAACACATCCGCATTTCTTTGCCAATCCGCATTTTTTTTTGCAAAGCATCCACATTTGTTTGCAAGGCATCCGCATTTGATTTCAATGCATTCTCATTTAACTTCAAAGCATCCGCATTTGTGCTTAGAGTACCCGCATTTGTTTATAAGTTAACCGCATTTGGTGTCAAGGCATCCGCATTTGGTGACAAGTCATCCGCATTTGGTGACAATTCATCCGCATTTGGTGACAATCATCCGCATTTGTGACAAGTTATCCGCATTTGTGACAAGTCATCCGAATTTGTGACAAGTCATCCGCATTTATGACAAGTCATCCACATTTGTGACAAGTCATCCGCATTTGTGACAAGTCATCCGTATTTGTGACAAGTCATCCGCATTTGGTGCCAAGTCATCCGCATTTGGTGACAACTCATCCGCATTTGTGTATAACACATCCGCATATGATGAAGCTTCATCCGCATTTGTTTTGTTTATCCGCATTTGTTTTTAGACTTGAACAAAAACGATTTCACACTGCAGTGCACATCGGGAAATCAGTAGCAGCTTCCATTTCTTCATCTTTTCTTTGTTTTTAATATCGTGTTCAATTGCATCGAATTTTGAAGAAATAATCCAGTGAATGTGTTAGGATCTAGTATTTTAACGAAACACCAACTAATTAACGTGTTAAACCAAACCAAATAGTGCGGAATCCTATTTGATTGGTGATCCAATCAGTGAGAACGCACGTAGTAACAATATTGTATTGAAACTATTGTCAAGAATCGATTAGGAATTGATCTACAGCGTTCTATGAACTTGGAGTACGAAATTAGAGGCTTTTGGAGGGCTAGGGTACCTTTGGAGTCGAGGTAGATTGAATGCTTATGTTTTTCCACGAATTAGGTGGTATTTATAGGTTAGGGTTGCTCATTCGGGCGACTGAACCATTAGCATGATTCATTCGTGTGATTGAGCCATGCGGTTGATCCATTCGCATGATTGAGTGTTCAGTCGTGCGACTGAGTCAGTCGCATGAAGTTGTTCACGCGTATGGACTATTTAGACAAATGGACACTCAGTCGCATGACCATTCAGACGCATGAGAACTTTACTTCACTAAGTTTGAATGTATTCTTTGTTATAACATTATACATCTCAATTCAAACAATCACAAACCTATATAATCAAGTCAATGTGCATTAAACAACTCATTAATGAAATATTAAACATTATAAACACAACCAAACATTTGTATTTCATGAAGTACCCAACTATTACATAAGTGTAAGACAATCATAAACATATTACATTAAGATCAGAATCAAGGTACACATGTATCAACAAACTCCCCCTTGGACCTTGATTCATCTAATGATTATATATCTTCAAATCGTACCATATTAGAACAGATCTAATGATTTCTCTTCTCGATTTTGAGATGAACAAATGTTATTTTTTAAGTTAATCTTGTTCAGTTGCGTCGCATTTGTTTTGTTCATCCGTAAATTTTTTTTCTTTCATGATCACAATGGACATGCCTGTTGGTTGCAATCATCCATGTTCATGTTTTTCTATTTTTTTTGAAGTCCTGTTCATCAACTGTTCATAAGCATTTCTTGCAACACATCTGCATTTCTTTTCCAATCCACATTTCTTTGCAAAGCATCCACATTTGTTTGCAAGGCATCCGCATTTGATTTCAATGCATCTGCATTTAACTTCAAAGCATTCGCATTTGTGCTTAGACTACCCGCATTTCATTATAAGTCAACCGCATTTGTTGTCAAGGCATCCGCATTTGGTGACAAGTCATCCGCATTTGGTGACAAGTCATCTGCATTTGTGACAAATCATCCGCATTTGTGACAAGTCATCCGCATTTGTGCCAAGTCATCCGCATTTATGACAAGTCATCCGCATTTGTGACAAGTCATCCACATTTGTTGCCAAGTCATCCGCATTTGGTGACAACTCATCCGCATTTGTGTATAGCATATCCGCATTTGATGAAGCTTCATCTGCATTTGTTTTGTTCATGCGAATTTGTTTTCAGACTTGAACAAAAATGATTTCACACTGCTGTGCAGGTCGAGAAATTAGCAGTAGCTTCCATTTCTTCATATTTTCTTTGTTTTTAATGATAATCGTGTTCAATTGCATCGAATTTTGAAGGAATAATCCAGTGAGTGATAATATATCTTCAAATCGTACATATTAGAACAGATCTAATGATTTCTCTTCTTGATTTTTAGAGAACAAATGTTTTTTTATGTTAATCTTGTTCAATTGCGTCGCATTGTGTTTTGTTTATCCGTATTTTTTTAGCTTTCATGATCACAATGGACATGCCTGTTGGTTGCAATCATCCATGTTCATGTTTTTCTATTCTTTTTGAAGTCCTGTTCATCAACTTTCATAAGTATTTCTTGCAACACATCCGTATTTCTTTGCCAATCCGCATTTTTTTTGCAAACCATCCACATTTGTTTGCAAGGCATCCACATTTGTTTGCAAGGCATCCGCATTTTATTTTAATGCATTCTCATTTAACTTCAAAGTATCCGCATTTGTGCGTAGAGTACCCGCATTTGTTTATAAGTTAACCGCATTTGGTGTCAAGGCATCCGCATTTGGTGACAAGTCATCCGCATTTGTTGACAATTCATCCGCATTTGGTGACAAGTCATCCGCATTTGTGACAAGTTATCCGCATTTGTGACAAGTCATCGGCATTTGTGACAAGTCATCCGCATTTATGACAAGTCATCCGCATTTGTGACAAGTCATCCGCATTTGTGACAAGTCATTCGTATTTGTGACAAGTCATCCGCTTTTGTTGCCAAGTCATCCGCATTTGGTGATAACTCATCCGCATTTGTGTATAACACAACCGCATATGATGAAGCTTCATCCGCATTTGTTTTCTTTATCTGCATTTGTTTTGTTTATCCGCATTTTTTTTAGACTTGAACAAAAACGATTTCACACTACAGTGCACGTCGAGAAATCAACAGCAGCTTCCATTTCTTCATCTTTTCTTTGTTTTTAATGATAATCGTGTTCAATTGCATCGAATTTTGAAGGAATAATCCAGTGAATGTGTTAGGATCTGGTATTTTAACGAAACACCAACTGATTAACGTGTTAAACCAAACCAAATAGTGCGGAATCCTATTTGATTGGTGATCCAACCAGTGAGAATGGACGTAGTAACAATATTGTATTGAAACTATCGTCAAGAATCGATTAGGAATTGATCTACAGCGTTCTATGAACTTGGAGTACGAAATTAGAGGCTTCTGGACGGCTAGGGTACGTCTGGAGTCGAGGTAGATTGAATGCTTATGTTTTTCAACGAGTTAGGTGGTATTTATAGGTTAGGGTGCTCATTCGGCGACTGAACCATTAGCATGATTCATTCGTGCGATTGAGCCATGCGATTGATCCATTCGCACGACTAAGTGTTCAGTCGTGCGACTGAGTCAGTCGCATGAAGTTGTTCACGCGTATGGACTATTTAGACAAATGGACACTCAGTCGCATGACCATTCAGACGCATGAGAACTTTACTTCACCAAGTTTGAATGTATTCTTTGTTATAACATTACATGTCATTCAAACAATCACAAACCTATATAATCAAGTCAATGT
Organism: Flaveria trinervia; assembly: GCA_025506515.1. NCBI lineage: Eukaryota > Viridiplantae > Streptophyta > Magnoliopsida > Asterales > Asteraceae > Flaveria > Flaveria trinervia. Next base: position 78,687,476 of record CM046444.1, read on the forward strand.
GCATTAAACACTCATTAATGAAATATTAAACATTATAAACAACCAAACATTTGTATTTCATGAAGTACCCAACTATTACATAAGTGTAAGACAATCATAGACATATTACATTAAGATCAGAATCAAGGTACACATGTATGAACAAACTCCCCCTTGGACCTTGATTCATCTAATGATTATATATCTTCAAATCGTACCATATTAGAACAGATCTAATGATTTCTCTTCTTGATTTTGAGATGAACAAATGTTATTTTTTAAGTTAATCTTGTTGAGTTGCGTCGCATTTGTTTTGTTCATCCGTAAATTTTTTTTCTTTCATGATCACAATGGACATGCCTGTTGGTTGCAATCGTCCATGTTCATGTTTTTCTATTTTTTTTGAAGTCCTGTTCATCAACTGTTCATAAGCATTTCTTGCAACACATCCGCATTTCTTTGCAATACGCATTTCTTTGCAAAGCATCCGCATTTGTTTGCAAGGCATCCGCATTTGATTTCAATGCATCCGCATTTAACTTCAAGCATCCGCATTTGTGCTTAGACTACCCGCATTTCATTATAAGTCAACCGCATTTGTTGTCAAGGCATCCGCATTTGGTGACAAGTCATCCGCATTTGGTGACAAGTCATCCGCATTTGTGACAAATCATCCGCATTTGTGACAAGTCATCTGCATTTGTGCCAAGTCATCCTCATTTATGACAAGTCATCCGCATTTGTGACAAGTCATCCGCATTTGTCGCCAAGTCATCCGCATTTGGTGACAACTCATCCGCATTTGTGTATACAATATCCGCATTTGATGAAGCTTCATCTGCATTTGTTTTGTTCATGCGAATTTGTTTTCAGACTTGAACAAAAATGATTTCACACTACAGTGCAGGTCGGGAAATTAGCAGTAGCATCCATTTCTTCATTTTTTTTTGTTTTTAATGATAATCATGTTCAATTGCATCGAATTTTGAAGGAATAATCCAGTGAATGATAATATATCTTCAAATCGTACCATATTAGAACAGATCTAATGATTTCTCTTCTTGATTTTTAGAGAACAATGTTTTTTTTATGTTAATCTTGTTTCAATTGCGTCACATTTGTTTTGTTTATCCGTATTTTTTAGCTTTCATGATCACAATGGACATGCCTGTTGGTTCCAATCATCCATGTTCATGTTTTTCTATTCTTTTTGAAGTCTTGTTCATCAACTTTCATAAGTATTTCTTGCAACACATCCGCATTTCTTTGCCAATCCGCATTTTTTTTGCAAAGCATCCACATTTGTTTGCAAGCATCCACATTTGTTTGCAAGGCATCCGCATTTGATTTCAATGCATTCTCATTAAACTTCATAGTATCCGCATTTGTGCTTAGAGTACCCGCATTTCTTTATAAGTTAACCGCATTTGGTGTCAAGGCATCCGCATTTGGTGACAACTCATCCGCATTTGTTGACAATTCATCCGCATTTGGTGACAAGTCATCCGCATTTGTGACAAGTTATCCGCATTTGTGACAAGTCATCCGCATTTGTGACAAGTCATCCGCATTTATGACAAGTCATCCGCATTTGTGACAAGTCATCCGCATTTGTGACAAGTCATTCGTATTTGTGACAAGTCATCCGCATTTGTTGCCAAGTCATCCGCATTTGGTGATAACTCATCCGCATTTGTGTATAACACATCCGCATATGATGAAGCTTCATCCGCATTTGTTTTGTTTATCCGCATTTGTTTTTAGACATGAACAAAACGATTTCACACTGCAGTGCACGTCGGGAAATCAGCAGCAGCTTCCATTTCTTCATCTTTTCTTTGTTTTTAATGATTATCGTGTTCAATTGCATCGATTTTGAAGGAATAATCCAGTGAATGTGTTAGGATCTGGTATTTGAACCAAACACCAACTGATTAACGTGTTAAACCAAACCAAATAGTGCGGAATCCTATTTGATTGCGATCCAATCAGTGAGAACGCACGTAGTAACAATATTGTATTGAAACTATCGTCAAGAATCGATTAGGAATTGATATACGGCGTTCTATGAACTTGGAGTACGAAATTAGAGGCTTCTGGACGGCTAGGGTACGTCTGGAGTCGAGGTAGATTGAATGCTTATGTTTTTCCACGAATTAGGTGGTATTTATAGGATAGGGTTGCTCATTCGTGCGACTGAACCATTAGCATGATTCATTCGTGCGATTGAGCCATGCGGTTGATCCATTCGCACGACTGAGTGTTCAGTCGTGCGACTGAGTCAGTCGCATGAAGTTGTTCACGTGTATGGACTATTTAGACAAATGGACACTCAGTCGAATGACCATTCAGACGCATGAGAACTTTACTTCACCAAGTTTGAATGTATTCTTTGTTATAACATTATACATCTCAATTCAAACAATCACAAACCTATATAATCAAGTCAATGTGCGTTAAACAACTCATTAATGAAATATTAAACATTATAAACACAACCAAACATTTGTATTTCATGAAGTACCCAACTATTACATAATTGTAAGACAATCATAGACATATTACATTAAGATCAGAATCAAGGTACACATGTATCAACAAACACCCCCTTGGACCTTGTTTCATCTAATGATTATATATCTTCAAATCGTACCATATTAGAACAGATCTAATGATTTCTCTTCTTGATTTTGAGATGAACAAATGTTATTTTTTAAGTTAATCTTGTTTAGTTGCGTCGCATTTGTTTTATTCATCCATAAATTTTTTTTCTTTCATGATCACAATGGACATGCCTGTTGGTTGCAATCATCCATGTTCATGTTTTTCTATTGTTTTTGAAGTCCTGTTCATCAACTGTTCATAAGCATTTCTTGCAACACATCCGCATTTCTTTGCCAATCCGCATTTCTTTGCAAAGCATTCGCATTTGTTTGCAAGGCATCCGCATTTGATTTCAATGCATCCGCATTTAACTTCAAAGCATCCGCATTTGTGCTTAGACTACCCGCATTTGATTATAAGTCAACCGCATTTGGTGTCAAGGCATCCGCATTTGGTGACAAGTCATCCGCATTTGGTGACAAGTCATCCGCATTTGTGACAAGTCATCCGCATTTGTGACAAGTCATCCGCATTTGTGCCGAGTAATCTGCATTTATGACAAGTCATCCGCATTTGTGACAAGTCATCCGCATTTGTGACAAGTCATCCGCATTTGTGACAAGTCATCCGCATTTGTTGCCAAGTCATCCGCATTTGGTGACAACTCATCCGCATTTGTGTATAACACATCCGCATTTGATGAAGCTTCATCCGCATTTGTTTTGTTCATGCGCATTTGTTTTTAGACTTGAACAAAAATGATTTCACACTGCAGTGCAGGTCGGGAAATTAGCAGTAGCTTCCATTTCTTCATCTTTTCTTTGTTTTTAATGATAATGGTGTTCAATTGCATCGAATTTTGAATGAATAATCGAGTGAATGATAATATATCTTCAAATCGTACCATATTAGAACAGATCTAATGATTTCTCTTCTTGATTTTGAGAGAACAAATGTTTTTTTATGTTATTCTTGTTCAATTGCGTCGCATTTGTTTTGTTTATCTGTATTTTTTTGCTTTCATGATCACAATGGACATGCCTCTTGGTTGTAATCATCCATGTTAATGTTTTTCTATTCTTTTTGAAGTCCTGTTCATCAACTATTCATAAGTATTTCTTGCAACACATCCGCATTTCATTGCCAATCCGCATTTTTTTTGCAAAGCATCCGCATTTGTTGCCAAGTCATCTGCATTTGGTGACAACTCATCCGCATTTGTGTATAACACATCCGCATATGATGAAGCTTCATCCGCATTTGTTTTGTTTATCCGCATTTGTTTTCAGACTTGAACAAAAACGATTTCACACTGCAGTGCGCATCGGGAAATCAGTAGTAGCTTCCATTTCTTCATCTTTTCTTTGTTTTTAATGATAATCGTGTTCAATTGCATCGAATACTGAAGGAATAATCCAGTGAATGTGTTAGGATCTGGTATTTTAACAAAACACCAACTGATTAACATGTTAAACAAAACCAAATAGTGCGGAATCCTCTTTGATTGGTGATCCAATCAGTGAGAACGCACGTAGTAACAATATTGTATTGAAACTATCATCAAGAATCGATTAGATTGAATGCATACGTTTTTCCACGATATAGGTGGTATTTATAGGTTAGGGTTGCTCATTCGGGCGACTGAACCATTATCATGATTCATTAGTGTGATTGAGCCATGTGGTTGATCCCTTCGCATGACTGGGTGTCCAGTCGTGCGATTGAGTCAGTCGCATGAAGTTGTTCACGCGTATGGACTATTTAGACACATGGACACTCAGTCGCATGACCATTCGGACGCATGAGAACTTTACTTGACCAAGTTTGAATGTATTCTTTGTTATAACATTATGCGTATCAATTCAAACGATCACAAACCTATATAATCAAGTCAATATGCGTTAAACAACTCATTAATGAAATATTAAACATTATAAACACAACCAAACATTTGTATTTCATTAAGTACCCAACAATTACATAAGTGTAAGACAATCATAGACATATTACATTAAGATCAGAATCAAGGTACACATGTATCAACAAACTCCCCCTTGGACCTTGACTCATCTAATGATTATGTATCTTCAAATCGTACCATATTAGAACAGATCTAATAATTTCTCTTCTTGATTTTGAGATGCACAAATGTTATTTTTTAGGTAAATCTTGTTCAGTTGCGTCATATTTGTTTTGTTCATCCGTAATTTCTTTTTCTTTCATGATCACAATTGTCATGCCTGTTGGTTGCAATCATCCATGTTCATGTTTTTCTATTGTTTTTGAAGTCCTGTTCATCAACTGTTCATAAGCATTTCTTGCAACACACCCGCATTTCTTTGCCAATCCGCATTTGTTTGCAAAGCATGCGCATTTGTTTGCAAGGCATGAGCATTTGATTTCAATGCATCTGCATTTAACTTCAAAGCATCCGCATTTGTGCTTAGACTACCCGCATTTGATTATAAGTCAACCGCATTTGGTATCAAGGCATCCGCATTTGGTGACAAGTCATCCGCATTTGGTGACAAGTCATCCACATTTGTGACAAGTCATCTGCATTTGTGACAAGTCATCCGCATTTGTGCCAAGTCATCCGCATATATGACAAGTCATCCGCATTTGTGACAAGTCATCCGCATTTGTGACAAGTCATCCGCATTTGTGACAAGTCATCTGCATTTGTTGCCAAGTCATCCGCATTTGGTGACAACTCATCCGCATTTGTGTATAACACATCCGCATTTGATGAAGCTTCATCCGCATCTGTTTTGTTCATGCGCATTTTGTTTTCAGACTTGAACCAAAATGATTTCACACTATAGTGTTGGGTGGGAAATTAGCAGTAGCTTCCATTTCTTCATATTTTCTTTGTTTTTAATGATCATCGTGTTCAATTGCATCGAATTTTGAAGGAATACTCCAGTGAATGATAATATATCTTCATATCGTACCATATTAGAACAGATCTAATGATTTCTGTTCTTGATTTTGAGATGAACAAATGTTTTTTTTGTTAATCCTGTTCAATTGCCTCGCATTTGTTTTGTTTATCCGTATTTTTTTTGCTTTCATGATCACAATGGACATGCCTGTTGGTTGCAATCATCCATGTTCATGTTTTTCTATTCTTTTTGAAGTCCTGTTCATCAACTGGTCATAAGTATTTCTTGCAACACATCCGCATTTCTTTGCGAATCCACATTTTTTTTGCAAAGCATCCGCATTTGGTTGCAAGGCACACACATTTTTTTGCAAGGCATCCGCATTTGATTTCAATGCAATCTCATTTAACTTCAAAGCATCCGAATTTGTGCTTAGAGTACCCGCATTTGATTATATGTTAACCGCATTTGGTGTCAGGGCATCCGCATTTGGTGACAAGTCATCCGCATTTGGTGACAATTCATCCGCATTTGGTGACAAGTCATCCGCATTTGTGACAAGTCATCCGCATTTGTGACAAGTCATCCGCATTTGTGACAAGTCATCCGCATTTATGACAAGTCATCCGCCTTTGTGACAAGTCATCCGCATTTGTGACAAGTCATCCGCATTTGTGACAAGTCATCCGCATTTGTTGCCAAGTCATCCGCATTTGGTGACAACTCATCCACATTTGTGTATAACACATCCGCATATGATGAAGCTTCATCCGCATTTCTTTTGTTTATCCGCATTTGTTTTCAGACTTGAACAAAAATGATTTCACACTGCATTGCACGTCCGGAAATCAGCAGTAGCTTCCATTTCTTCATCTTTTCTTTGTTTTTAATGATAATCGTGTTCCATTGCATCGAATTTTGAAGGAATAATCCAGTGAATGTGTTAGGATCTGGTATTTTAACGAAACACCAACTGATTAACGTGTTAAACCAAACCAAATAGTGCGGAATCCTATTTGATTGGGGATACAATCAGTGAGAACACACGTAGTAACAATATTGTATTGAAACTATCGTCAAGAATCGATTAGATTGAATGCATACGTTTTTCCACGAATTAGGTGGTATTTATAGGTTAGGGTTGCTCATTCGAGCGACTGAACCATTAGCATGATTCATTTGTGCGATTGAGCCATGCGGTTGATCCATTCGCACGACTGAGTGTTCAGTCGTGCGACTGAGTCAGTCAGATGAAGTTGTTCACGCGTATGGACTATTTAGACACATGGACACTCAGTCGCATGACCATTCGGACGCATGAGATCTTTACTTCACCAAGTTTGAATGTATTCTTTGTTATAACATTATGCGTATCAATTCAAACAATCACAAGCTTATATAATCAAGTCAATGTGCGTTAAACAACTCATTAATTAAATATTAAACATTATAAACACAACCAAACATTTGTATTTCATTAACTACCCAACTATTACATAGGTGTAAGACAATCATAGACATATTACATCAAGATCAGAATCAAGGTACACATGTATCAACATACTCCCCCTTGGACCTTGATTCATCTAATCATTATATATCTTCAAATCGTACCATATTAGAACAGATCTAATGATTTCTCTTCTTGATTTTGAGATGAACAAATGTTAGTTTTTAAGTTAATCTTGTTCAGTATTTGTTTTGTTCATCCGTATTTTTTTTCTTTCATGATCACAATGGACATGCCTGTTGGTTGCAATCATCCATGTTCATGTTTTTCTATTCTTTTTGAAGTCATGTTCATCAACTGTTCATAAGCATTTCTTGTAACACATCCGCATTTCTTTGCCAATTGGCATTTGTTTGAAAAGCATCCTCATTTGTTTGAAAAGCATCCTCATATGTTTGCAAGGCATCCGCATTTGATTTCAATGCATCCACATTTAACTTCAAATCATCTGCATTTCTGCTTAGAGTACCCGCATTTGTTTATAAGTCAACCGCATTTGGTGTCAAGGCATCCGCATTTGGTGACAAGTCATCCGCATTTGGTGACTAGTCATCGGCATTTGTGATGTGACAAGTCATCCACATTTGTGATGTGACAACTCATCCGCATTTATGACAAGTCATCCGCATTTGTGACAAGTCATCCATATTTGTGACAAGTCATCCGCATTTGTTGCCAAGTCATCCGCATTTGGTAAGAACTCATCCGCATTTGTGTATAACACATTCGCATTTGATGAAGCTTCATCCGCATTTGTTTTGTTCATCGCCGCATTTGTTTTCAGACTTTAACAAAAACGATTTCACACTGCAATGCAGGTCGGGAAATCAGCAGTAGCTTCCATTTCTTCATCTTTTCTTTGATTTTAATGATAATCGTGTTTAATTGCATCGAATTTTGAAGGAATAATCCAGTGAATGTTTATATATTTTCAAATCGTAGCATATTACAACAGATCTAATGATTTCTCTGACTTAGTTTGACTAAGAGTGATATTCTTACTGAGAATCGAATATGAATATCAAGTCAATGATTGAGTGGCGGAAACAAACATCAATGAACATTCAAAGCAAGAAAATTACTCATAAATGTTGTTTGTTTTGATATATGAAATTTAATAAGTAACAGAGAATAATTACAACAAAAATTCTCTATCTATCAGCCGTCACCTCAGTACGAGGTTAACTATCTATTTATAGACAGACAAGATGCCTTTACGAAATGACTAAACTACCCCTGACCTATTACATCAGAAGCTAGTCTAAGTCTTGATCCGTATCCCTGCTTGTTCATCCGCATTGACAATGTGATGAGTTGATCTTGATCAGCATTTACTTGATCATCAGCATTAGTAAGTTGGTGATCCGCATTATCTAATGTGGATGAACAACTACTTGTGCGCATTTGGTTGCTCATCCACATTTGTCAATGCGGATGAGAAAAGTCTTGTCTGCATCTTCTTTGTTCTTCTGAATTAGTCAATACGGAAGAGTAACTTGTTCTTCAGCATTAGTATTCTGTCTTCCGCATTAGTCAATACGGAGATAAACACTTATCCGCATCAGAGTTGTGTCTTCCGCATTGACTAATGCGGAAGATAACACTTGTTATTTTCCTTGCCGATCTTCATCCGCATTTCATCTTGGACTTGTGGGATTCCAGCTGAGCAATCATTAATTCAACTATTGAGTTGGCATGTATGATCCTTTTAGGGTGCAACAATACTCCCCCTAAGAATTATACAACCTAGTTTTTCCTGAATGTTTAGGAGGTGATGATGTTATGATGATTCAGCTGGGTCTTCAGAGGTAGTATGAATGCAACTTTAGTAGGATCCAGGATAGCCTTGATCATGTTTTCAAAATTAGTTGCTTCTGACATCCTGTCTCTACTTAGCACATGTATCTTCATTCTGCTCATGTGGTAGATGGCTTCCATTGGTAACTTTGTCAGTGAAATAGGTTCCCAGATGGAGATTGTAAAAGACCATCTCTATGAATCAATAAACTTCGCCCACATCCACTTCAAGTTTAACAATATTTCCAAGTTGCAGTGGTGTTTTCTTCTTCTTTCTTTTTGTCTCTTTTATATTTATTCTATCATAGGCCAGTTTCAACAATTTGATGCATTTTAGAAAGAAGTGCATGTCTTGTTCACCTATTTGTTATTTAATTCCTGAAGTGCCTGGTATAAATGTAGTGGATGTATGATTCATCAAGTAATCTTACTTCATATCCACTGATAGTCTTATGTCAGCTCCTTCCTTTCCTCCCTACTTCCTTTTAATCCACCATCTCATAGGTTTTCTCATCATAGTACATGTTTAAGATGGAGTGGAGGAATGAGTACCAGATACTACTTTCCCCTTCAATGATTCAGTTGGCTTTACCTTCAACTCAGGGAATACAATTTCCTATGCTTCCATCTTTTTCTTCTTATCCAGGGATTGATAAAGTTTTATCTATTCTCAAGCAAATTGTCTTTATGAATTGAAGTTTGTTTGTCATCTGAACATCTTAAGTATGTTCTCAATTCATATCCCCTGAACATAGCTGCATGATTGATCATTCAAGTTGAGCTAGTTCCTTCAAATCATGAATCTCAAGGCATTTACAAGAGCTGAGTACTCTGTAACGAATTGTACTAGCCTTGAGATTCTCTTCACCATGAACATGTTCCATGTGCTGTCATACTTTCCAGGCTATTATCTTTTGATCTATCTTAACATTGGGAGTATACACCCCTCTGATTAGTCTGCATAGTCAACCCTTCTTGCAGTTTCAACTGAGATGGTTCTACAAACCATTCAGGTACTTGTGGAGCACTGGGGGCAAGTATTTCTTGGTCGTTTTTTGTTCAACAGCATGTCTTCAGCTGACACTCTGCTTCTGGGTTTGGTCCTTGTCAATTCTTCTTCTAGTTTCTTGAGTTTTTCTTTCTTTTCATTGATCAATTGAAGAGTTGCAGCTCATAAAGAATTTGTCTTCATGTTAGCAATCCTTCTTCTTGTGAATCCCTGACTTGAGAGATATTCCTTTATTTCCTTATCAAACATATTATAAGGATCAGGAAATAATGATTCATGGGATGAGAATGATTTCTTCATTTGAGACAGTTTGTGTAGGAGACCCCTTCTTGGCAATGGTATTCCATACCCTGTTGATTTCTTCAAAGATGAATCTTTATCTTTTGGAGTATCCTTTGTCATTGTTTTCTCATATTCAGTGTCTATTATTGGATCAAGCAACAATTTTACTTTCTCTTCCTCCTCCTTCATTTTCTCATAAGTCATTCCAAACACTTCATGAGGATCATAGCCTTGATTGATCAAAAACATGGCTTTAATCATCAAGTCATCAGTTTGTGCTTTGGCTACCATGTCTTCCACTGCCTGTTCTTCTTTAATAGGACTTTCCATGAGAACATCCTTTTCAACTTCATATCCACCATCAATTTCTCCTTCTTCTAAATCAATTGTTCCAGCCAATTTCTTCAACTGAGCTTCTGCCTGCTCATGTTCTTCCAAAATTTTAGCAATTGCTGCTAAACTTCTTGGGTCATCTTTTTGATTCTTTGCTGGTTCTTCTTCAATTATTGGTCTCTTACATTGGCTTTTTTAGATAAATACTTCCTCTTTCGTGAGTAAGTTTGAAGTTGAGGGCTAGAGGTTTCAGTTTGTTCTTCTGGTTAGGGACTTTTTCAGGTGTACTTGGCTTTTGATCCTTCATTTTACTTTTCTCATTTTCTTTCTGTTCAGTTTCAGTTTCTTCCTTCCTTTCTTTTTCATATCTTTCTTTGAGTTCTTCCTTTTGTTCATTAGTTAATGAGATAGCAGGGACAATTTGCAGAGTTAATTCTTTTTCCAAAGTCACTGGTGATTTGGGAATAAAGACAATAGGCTCTCCCTTAGTACTTTGGTTATTTATGAATTCCCAGAAGTCATCATCAATGCTAAATTGTTCAGATGCAAAACTATCCAGTGCACTGAAGAGTTCTTCAAATTCACCTTTTTCAGAGTTTGAGTAACTAGTGTTTCCAGAATACACTACCATGTCTAGACTTTGATCTTTATCTCAGTTTGACTTTCATCACCTCCTTGTTCTTCATTCTCATCTACTGGTTGGTTGTCATCATCATCAACCTTTTCTTGTTTTTTTTGCTCATCATCATCATTCACTTCAGTTCTTGAATCTTGATCATCATTTCAAGGTCGGATATTCTTTTATTCTGGCTCTCAATTTCCTTTTCAAGTTTTGAGATGATATCAGCTTGTTCTTCTATGATGTTTTCTTGTTCCTCCATTGCAATTGTTTCTATTTCAAGAGTATCTACATGTCCACTCACTTCTTCTCATGAGTGTTTTAGTGCAGCTTTTAAATTCTCAATCTCCTTGTCTTGTTCTTTTCTTTCAGCTGCATATTTCTCTTTAAGTTCATTCAATTCACGTTCTTTCTCATCCAGTTCCAAGATTCTGTCATTGATGATTCCAGTTCTCCTCTTTAAGGTTCTTTCCATCCTTTCCACTTTGAGTAACAACTCAAAGTTTAATTCTTCCTTTTCATCATGCCTGTTGATGTTGGATTCAGCATAGCTCTCTGAAGGTGTAGCCTCAGAATGTTCTTTCATAGCTTTGGTTTGATCATGATGATCCTCCTTATCAGAAGATGATTTGGATGATTTAGATGCACTTGTTGATCCTTCTATTTCATCAGGGTGATCATGGAATGATGGTAATGGTTGGTAAGGAGAAATAGGTGATTGGTGTGGTGATATTGGAGATTGATGATGTGGTGATATTGGTGTAGCTTGAGTGGTTGTTGGTGGTGTTGGTTGTGGAGTTGAAAGTGATGATGGTTGAGGTAATGTTTTTAGATATGGTTGTGGAGAGGGTTGTGGTATTTGTTGTGGTAATGGCATTGGTGATGGTATTGGAGATGGTATTGGAGATGGTGTTGGAGATGGTATTGGAGATGGTATTGGTGAATGTTGTGGAGTTGGTTAAGTCATTGGTTGTGGAGGTGGTTATGCTATTGGTTGTGGAGGTGGTTGAGCTTGACCTGCTTGATGTATTTGTTGAAGCATCCAAGGAAGAAGGGTCAATGGGCACCACTGTAAAAGTTCCATGGGTCCTTCTTCTTGATGTACTTATAGGATCTTGCATCATAATGATGGATGTTAAGCACAGGTCCTTCATTAACAGTGTCATGAAATGATTCATTGATTAGACATTGAATGAATCTGGGGTACATATTGCAGCAGATGTGAGGACTGGAATGTCATTCCATCCTGTTTTCCTTTTTGACAGAGAATGTTGAAACATATGAATTAGGAACCTCCAAGGTAGTCCACTAATCCTTTGACTATCTGTTTTGCTTCATAACTCCCTTCATAACCAATTTTAGAGAAAAATGTGGTTATTTCCTCATCATCTAATTCAAGAGGATCATCAGCATTATCATTGAATTGCAGACATCTTCTAACATATCTTTTGTGATCCTCAGAGTGAGTTCATTGTTGATTCTCCCAGTTAGAGTTTTCACTCCATCATCTTCAACTACTTCAGCTGATTCCTAGAATGACCTGATGGGATTCTCGTAGATTGTTGGTCTTACTGTCATGGCATATGCTACCCTTGTGTAGATAAGAATCTTATCATATCTCTAAGACCTCGGCTTCAGGCACATCAGGTTTAGATAACCGCTGACGTTATGGAGCTTGCTCCATGTAAGATTTGCCATGTAATCTGCACAAGAGACATGTGTGTTAGTTAACAATTTTGACTTTAACTTTGATTTGATTTGTTAATGTGACTTTGATTTGTTACACATTTTTCTTTTTCACTTTGCTCTATTTTTTGCAGTAAACATGATTATCAAGGTTTTCAATATCAGTTGAATTCCTATCAATTTAATGTTTATTGAGATGAAAATGTGTATTGCATCACATTAATGATTTGATTTTGGTGTTCTTTAATATTATCTGGTTCATTGTTCGATTTAGGTTAACAGTCCAGACTTAGGTCTTGGTTTCAAAATCTGTTGAAGTTATACCTTATCTTCGAAATAAATGTGGTACTGAATCGATGACAAGAATGTTTTAAGAAGAAACATAACAAAATATTTGAATGTTTATGATGATGATGATGATTGATGGTGGTGTATTGTAGGTTTGCGCTCGTCTCACTATGAAATCTCTCAAATTTGAAAAGTATTAAATGACCCGTTTGAATTCCTCTAAATAGTCAAATAATACAATTTGAAAATTTTTATAAGTTTACAAGCAGATACAGTTAACACTGTAGCAAATGCTGAAGGTTAATTTGTTTAATTTTGGTCATCTGCATTTGTTTACTGTAGCAAATGCGGAAGACAAACTTTTGACTTGACAGTCCGCATTTGACTACTTTTGGTCATCCGCATTTGTGACTGTAGCAAATGCGGAAGGTTAATTTTTGAGTTGACTGCATTCCCCTACTGTTACAAATGCGGAAGTTGTGTTTCTTAATTTGTATTCTATCCGCATTTGTGTATTGTTGCAAATGCGAAAGTTAAACTTGAAATTTTTGGTTTTCTGCATTTGTGTTGTAGTAAATGCGAAAGAACGACATTGTAACAAATGCAGTTGAGTTGCTTGTTTTATCATATCCGTATTTGTACATAGTAGCAAATGCGATAGAACAAAGTCAATCAGCATTTGTGCAACTACATCAAATGCGGTTGACAAGTCAACACAGCACTGTAGCAAATGCGATAAGAGACCTGTTCATACGCATTTGTTAACTGTATCAAATGCGGTAGAGTAAATTTTGCATTCACTTCACACACTAATGCGGTAGGGTAAATCATTGTCCGCATTTGTTGTACTTCAAAAAATATTGTTACCCGCATTAGTTGCATGCATGGGTTACCTTCACCCGCATTAAGTAATGCACTTACCTGCATTACCTTTTGAACTTAATCAAAAGTTAATGTGATTGAATTGATTATTCATCTTATGAAGAGGTGTCCTCGATTGATTTTTCTTATGAAGTTGGCTGTTGAAGTTGTCAATTTTTGCTTGGATTGACTTGTATGTCACAACTAATACAAGTTTCTCAATTTTGACAGATCTTGGGCTTATCATGCTTCTAAGAATCTGCATAAGCTGAGATATAATGATAAAACTTATTGCAACAACACCAACTAAAACTCTTTTTGTTTTGCTCTTTTTGTTTTGTTTTTCAAAATTAAGTTAATAAACAAAAATTTAGACTTACTCAAACCTTTTAATTTACTCCCCCTAAAGTTTATGTCCACATTGGAGAGAAACTTTAAAGATTTAAAAGTTTTGGAATATTATTTTGATTAATATTAATAATGAAGAGAAAGATCTCTTTTGTTGGGATCATATCAATCTTACATTACACATGTGCATCCTTTATGTTTAAACGGACATGATTATGAACTTGAAGATTGAAGGTATGTTTGTCCTCTTAAACTCATACCTCGTTGATATTTTGATGCAAATGACTTTTATCATGTTTTGGTTGATTTATTATTCAATGTGTACCTCACACACATAAGCATGAAATGATCAACCCTCCTTATACAATGTATGGTAGAACTTTTTCACAACTTTTCTTACTAGGTTACTTAAGTCATGAAATCTCATTTTCACTGATCCTCATTGGGATTCTTTTAATTTGATTCTTTTTTCATGTTTATCCACATTGGGATTCTTTTCACTTCACTTTGGAAGCTGATCCATCATAGGATTCTTTTGTTCATTCACTTGGAATGTATTACTTTTTTGATTCATCCAAATTTTGGATGTGTTCCACATTGGGAATCTTTTGGATCATGGCATCTGCACTATGTGCAAGTTTCATTAGGTCTTTGCTCAGAAAAACAAAGATGAAACATGATGTGGTGAAAGAGATTCATAAAGTATCATTACCTGGTGTGTTTAGGCGACTACACACATGCATTCACATAAGCCAATACATACCTGTAATTTGTGATGAGTGTTTCACAATTGAATATGTCTTTAATTCATCACTGCATGTATCGTTTCTTCTAGGTTGAGCCTACCAACATATCTGGTAAGTCATTTCAGAATTTTGCATTTTGAAATTAAGCACAATGAATGATATAATGACTGTAAATGTATCATTTCCTAAAAATTCTTTTCTTCATAACACATGATTTCTTTTTGTGATTTTTTTTTTGATGTTTCAAATTGTTTTTGATGTTTTTCATAGTGTTTAGTCAAGGTTAATCATGCCAATTGACTGAACCAAAAAGTCAACCTACTAGGTTGAAATGCCTTGGTAAACAAATCAGCTAATTGACTTTCAGTTGGTACTTGAATCAATTTGATTAAACCCTTTTCAGCACAGTCTCTCAAAAAATGTTATCTAATCTCAATATGTTTTGTTTTTGAGTGCTGAACTGGATTATTAGTTAAAAAGACAGTAGTTGCGTTGTCAATAGAAATTGGTGTATGCAAAAAGTTAAAACCATAATCAAGCATCTAGTTTTGAATCCAGAGAACTTGAGAGCAACATGCTGATGCAGCAGTATACTCAGCTTCTGCTGTGGACACAAACACATTTGTCTGCTTCTTGCATTGCCAGGATACTAGTCTGGGACCAAGAAATTGACAACCGCCAAAAGTGGATTTTCTGTTGAAGTTGCATCCTCCATAATCACTGTCAGTGTAGGCATAGAGATTAATTCTCCTTCCTTTGGATACCATAATCCAAGAGCTGGTTTGCCCTTCAGATATCTGAATATCCTCTTGACTGCGTTCATATGTGATTCTTTTGGATCAGCTTGATATCTAGCACACACACAAACACCAAACATAATGTCAGGCCTACTGGCTGTTAGATACATAAGTGAACCTATCATTGATCGATAGTGAGTCTGGTCCACTGATTTGCCTTCAGGGTCAGGTCCAATCTTCACTTTAGTATCCACAGGAGTTCTGATAGACTGACAGTCAGCAAAGTGGAATTTGTTTAACATGGTTACATATTTTGATTGATTGATGAAGATTCCATCTGCTGTTTGCTGGACTTGCACCCTTAGAAAGAAAGTGTTCCCCCATAGCACTCATTTGGAACTTTGAATGCATAAGATCTTCAAATTCTTTGCAGAGTTGCTTGTTTGTCGAGCCAAATATAATGTCATCCACGTAGATCTGGACTAACAGCATGTGTTTCCCTCTTATTCTTCTGAAGAGAGTCTGATCAATCTTTCCTCTTTCATACCCATGTTCAAGAAGAAAGGATGATAGATTCTCTTACCACTTTCTTGGTGCTTGATGAAGACCATACAGAGCTTTGTTAAGCTTGTAAACTCGGTGAGGGAAATCTAGATCTTCAAAGCCAGGTGGTTGACTCACATAGACTTCTTCAGCAATCTTTCCATACAGAAAGGCACACTTTACATCCATTTGATAAACAGTAAATTTCATGGATGCAGAATATGCAAGAAAGATTCTGATTGCTTCTAGTCTGGCAACAGGAGCAAACACTTCGTCATAGTCAATTCCTTCTTCCTGAGTGTATCCCTGTGCCACTAGTCTTGCTTTATTTCTGATGACTATCCCTCTATCATCAGTCTTGTTCCTGTACAGCCATCTGGTACCGATAGGGTATTGTCCTTCGGGAAGATCTACTGGCTGCCATACTTCTTGCTTCTTGAATTGGAGCAATTCTTCATGCATTGCTTCAATCCAACTATTTTCTTGAAGCGCCTTTTTTGATGTTTTTGGGTACTGTTTGACATAGAAAGCAGGAGAACAAACAGATGTTTGCAATACTGGACTTGCTTCTTGTCACCCTCTCATTAAGATCACCAATAATGGTTGAACTGGATGATTCTTGTGTATTCTTATGGTTGGAATGGTGTCACCAGCAATAGTTACATCAAGATTGGAGACATTCAGTTCATTATGGTCAGAGGCATATTCATCTAGTATTGTTGTTGAATTATGAAGATTGTCAACTTTTGTTTTAGTAACTGCTACATCCTCAGCAGCACTGAGGTTACTTGCATCATTTGATATACCTTGAGTTTCTACTGGATGAGAAGCCTGTTTTTGATTTCTGATCTCATGTGACAAGTCATCTGAGGGAGATGGTACTAGACTGGGACCTTCTTCAGAAGAAACACTAAGGTTTTGTGACAAGTGTCTGATGGGATCAGCTTGAAGGGAACATCTTCATTCATATGTTCATTAGATGTAGGTGGAATCAATATATAATTATCTCTTCTTTCTACAGTTGATGAAGTATCACCCGAATGTATATTTCCTGCATCAGACAAGTGAAATTGGTCAAATGATTTAGTAAAAGTGTCAATATCAAACAACCAATCAGGACCATTTGTAGATTTGGGAAACAAATGTTCTTTGAAATGAAAATTTGTTGATTCATCGATAATGTTCAGTCTAGGATTAAACACTCTATAAGCCTTTGAGACGGAAGAATAACCTACAAAAAATCCTTCATCAGACTTAGATGAAAATTTTCCCAAATGATCACGTGTGTTTAATATTAAGACTGGACAATCAAATGATTTGAGGAATCCAATAAATGGTTTCCTATGAAATATGAGTTCATAAGGTGTCATGTTACTTTCTTTAACAATCAGAGTTCGATTTTGCACAAAGCATGATGTATTAACTGCTTCTGCCCAGAAGGTGATTGGCAGTTTAGCATCGGCTAGCATCGTTCTTGCTGCTTCAATCAGTGTTCTATTTCGCCTCTCAGCTACCCTATTTTGTTGAAGAGTTCTAGCTGCACCGAATTGATGAGCAATGCCTTTGGTTGCATAAAAGGAACCCATATTTTCATTTTTGAACTCTGTACCATTATCACTTCTTATTATTTTGACTTTGAGATCAAGTTGATTTTCAATTTTAGTGATAAATTCTTGAATGATTTGGGATGCTTCGTTTTTATGAAGTAGGAAGAACACCCATGTGAATCGAGAAAAGTCATCAATGATCACTAAACAATATTTTTTCTTTCCATACTCATTACATGAGTTGGTCCAAAAAGATCCATGTGAAGTAACTTCAATGGAGTATTGTTAGTGTTCACCAGCTTGGTTTTGTGAGACGATTTGTGTTGTTTTCCTTGAGGCACACCAAACATTGATCAATAAAATTGAATTCTTTTTGAGGAAGACCAATTACATGGTTTCCTTTGACTAACTTGTTCATATTTTTAAAGTTAGTGTGCCCCAAACGTCTATGCCAAAGTTGTGACTCATCAAATGATACTTTGGACTAAGGACATGTTTCTTCCTTAGGTGATGCAGAACACATGTTTAAGACATATGTATTATTCTTCCATGGAGTCTTTAAAACAACCCATTCTTCAGGAATCTGAAATCCAGGTTTCAGAATGTAGCAGTGAGTGTCTGTAAAGTGAGTGGAATATTTTTTGTCGCAGATCTGAGACACGCTTAGCAGATTGAAATTCAGTTGTTCACAGTAATTCACTCTGTCAAAGCTCAGCATCCCGTTTGTCACAGATCCTTCTCCTGTAATCCTACCACCTTCTAAATCTCCACCAAATGCCACAGTAGTTCCTTGTATGTACTTGAAATCATGAAAGAGGGAACGTTCTCCAGTCATGTGTCGGGAGCATCCACTGTCTACGTACCATAGGCTATTAGACCTGTGTGGATGAACCTACAAACAAAAAGAACTAATTAGAATAAGGAACCCAAGCCATGATGGTCTTGGGTTTCCCATTCCTATTCATGATAGTCACCTCCTGGTATTTCCCTCTGACTAGTGATTTAGATGGTGGTGATCTGGGAGACTTTTGATAATGAATTGGTCGAGTCATCTCATCAACATCTGCTGAGGATTCAGATGAATAATGAAATCGTTGGTCTCTATTTCTTTGTGAAAGTTTAGCCCGAGTTTCATTATCAAAAGTTGGTTTTTGCTTAGGAAGGTCAAGTTTGTGTTTCATTGTGAGATGATTTCTTTGACCCTTCCTCAAATCCTTCAGGTTATGTCTGTCATTTGTTGATCTAGGTGTCCTAGATTGAGTATTATGAAGATGAGGTCTAACAGAATGCATCACAGTGGATGTTTTTTAGATGGGCTTGTGTTGTGAAAGTCTCAACCCCTTCTGATTAAAGTAACAATCAGATGTATTGTGATTGTTCATGTCATAGATTGAACAATACTTGTTGAAATAGCAATTTTTGGTGGAGTGATTGTTCATATCATAGATAGAACAATATTGATTGAAGAAGCATGTATCTGTCTTGTGATTGAACATGTCACAAATATCATAATACATTTGTTTGTTTCTTGAATCAGATTTTTCTTTGTGTGACTCAACTGATACTTTCTTTTGATGAGTCACTTTCTTTTCTTTAGGTGATGAATCAGAATCAGCCCTTTTAGTAGATTGTTTCACAACACTACTTTTGTTCAGTTGTCTGGCCTGTTTCTCTTTCTTCAACCTACTTCTCACCTCTTTCTCAAACTGGTCAACATGTTCTTTGTTACAGATATCAAACCCAACTCCCTGCCTTAACCTTGATGACTGAGGATCTGATGAAGTTTTATGTGTTGAACTCAGTTTTACAGTTTGTTTCTTTTTCAGTGAAACCTTTTCTATTTTGCTTGAATTTTGTGGAGATACAATCTCATTATCAGAACTACTCTCAGTAGTGGGTTTCACTGTTTTGACATATTTTTGTTTGCCTTGTAAAACAGAGGGTATGAATTTTATAAAAGGTACAATTGCTTTTACAAGGCTTGATGGTTTCCTGACACTCACTGTCTTGTCTCAGCACTCTTTGATTTTCATTGGGTGTCCTAACTTCATTTTATACTTATTGGTTTCAAAATAAACATCAGGTTTGTTTTGAGGATTTGTCACTTGTTTCACTACTGATGTAGGTTCCATAGTTTTAGGTTCGATTGATTCAGAGAGTGAGACAGAGATAGGCATGACAGTGTAATTGTCATTGTATGGTGGAGGACATGAATTATACCTAATCCCTGACATGTCCTTTGGATCCTTTTGTGAATCCAACATCTCTTGCAGCTTGACTGAAGACATTTGAAACTTTTCAAGTTTCACTTCAGTCATAGATTGTTGAGCTTTAGCTTGAGCTAACTTTTCAGTAAGTAGAACATTTTCAGCTGGAAGATTGTATTTCTCACCATGCAATTTTTCTATGTCAGAAATGAGAGATTTGATTTTGATTTCAAAACTTTTTAGTTCTATCTTCATCATTTCTGACTTCAGTTTTTCTTCTTTAATTTTATTTGCCAGTTTATGGTTGTCTTCTATATACTCTTGTAATTCATTTATGCATTTCTCACTACAAAGGTTAGTTTTTACCTCAGTAGGCATTGAAGATGGTCCATCATTGATATGAGCCATAAAAGCATGATTCTGGAATTGAGGCTTGACTTCCTCAGCATACACACTCCAGTCACATATCCCATCTTGTTTGATAACAAGGGCACTGGAAGAAGGCTAACTGCTTGCATGGGCGTGATTAGTCAGTTGTGGTTGATTCTTGTATGTTTGTTGATGATGAGAATGATGGTACTGCTGTTGTTTATTGTTTGAGTGATAGCTTGAATTGGGCTGTGATGATGATTGACCTGGAGAGTTTCTTGAATGGTTGTTTCTTTTAGGAGCATTGCACTATCTTAAGAAATGGCTAGTCATGGCATGGTTGAAGCATTTTAACTTGGATTTGTCATATCCAAGTTTTGTGTTCTCATTTAGGCTCAACTTTCTTCCTTTTCTAAACAATTTCTTTGCTCTCATGGCAATCATTGCCATTTGCCACTATAGATCCATCTCCTCAACATCATCAGGATCTATTTCTTCTAAATCTTCGTGTATTAGGTGGGCAGAAGTGAGTCTTCCCCCTAGATATGCTTCAAAACTTGCAACAAAGGCATTGTAAGTTGCCTTTTGCTTTTCTGATTTTAAGTCTTTTGGAGAGGTTTGAGGAACAGTGGATACTCTTCGTGCTTGAGCTGAAGTTGAAGGGTGATTGAATGGTGGAGATGCAACGAACCTACTATTGTTCATTTGATCTCTTGATGAGATGAAATCATCTTCCTCTGTGAGGAAAGCATTTTCAACAGAATGTGATTCTGAAGGGAATTTGTAGGCTTCAATCACTCTTGGTCCACTCAGATTTCTGCTTCGTTCATCAAGTTCCAAAGCTTCAATCTTGGCTATCATAATGTCTAGAGTGGTACTCTCAAGATCAAGAGTATTTTTCAGCATTGTGACATTTTGCTTCCAGCTTTCAGGTAGACTGTGAAGCATTTTCTTGTTAAGTTCTTTAATGTTGTATGAAACATCCATAATTTCCAAGTTATTAACCAACTGTACAAATCTGTGCAGTTGTTTTGACATGGATTCTCCTTTGGTGTGATGGAAGGTTTCATATTGATTGACCAACGGTCTTTGTTAATTTCAGCAACCTCACTGCTACCTTCACACATAATTTTGAGAGCATCCCAAACAGCTTTAGCAGTTCCATACTTTTCAAATCTTTTTAGCACATCCATTTTGAGTGCTTGAGTCAAAATTGAGTATGCATTGAGATCAACTTTGATTTTCTTATAGTCATCTTCATCCAGAGTTAAGTCTTCAATTGGTATTCTAGCAGTCTTGTACAGTGCAGCTTGAGCTATTTATAGAGTAACAGGAATGTGTGGACCCCTACATATTGAGATCCAAAAGTCAGGATGTACAGCTGTGATATAATTTTTGAACCTTATTCTCCATTGTTTAAACTCAGATTTGTGTTTAAGCATGGGAGTTTAGGTGTATGACCTAGTTTAGAGTAACTGTTAGAATCCATGTTGATTTGTGAAAGTATAGATTTAGTTGATTTTAAGATTGATTATGTTTGATGAGTCCAACTTGATCAAGCAGTTCTTTTGAGGTTTAGAATGAGTATTCTTGCTGTTTGATAGGAGTATTCTTGTTGTTTGCTAAGTAGAGATGATGATATCTACTAATAGCAACTGGATTATCAGATCAATCGAGTTCTATTCAGTCTGTGCGCAGATTTGAAAGAGAATCAAGAGCCAAAGCTCTTATACCAATTGACTGTGTTTGAGTAAGAGTGATATTCTTACTGAGAATCGAATATGATAATCAAGTCAATGATTGAGTGGCGGAAACAAACAATCAATGAACATTCAAAGCAAGAAAATTACTCATAAATGTTATTTGTATTGATATATGAAAGTTAATAAGTTATACGGAATAATTACAACAAAAATTCTATATCTATCAGATGTCACCTCAGTACGAGGTTAACTATTCTATTTATAGACACACAAGATGCCTTTACAAAATGACTAAACTACCCCTGACCAATTACATCAGAAGCTAGTCTAAGTCTTGATCCGCATCTCTGCTTGTTCATCCGCATTGACAAATGCGGATGTGTTAATCTTGATAAGCATTTCTACTTGATCATTAGCATTAGTAAGTTGGTCATCCGCATTGTCTGATGCGGATGAACAAATACTTGTGCGCATTTGGTTGGTCATCTGCGTCTGTCAATGCGGATGAGAAAAGTCTTGTCCGGATCTTCTTTTGTTCTTCCGCATTAGCAAATGCGGAAGAGTAGCTTGTTCTTCAGCATTAGTATTATGTCTTCCGCATTAGTCAATACGGAAGAGTAAACACTTACCCACATCAGAGTTATGTCTTCCATATTGACTAATGCGGAAGATAACATTTGTTATTTTTCTTGCAAATCTTCATCCGCATTTCATCTTGGACTTGTGGGATTCCAGCTGAGCAATCATCAATTCACCCATTGAGTTGGCATGTACGATCCTTTCAGGGTGCAACATTCTCTTTTTAATTTTGAGATGAACAAATGTTTTTTTTGATGTTAATCTTTTTCAATTGCGTCGCATTTGTTTTGTTCATCCGCTTTTTTTTCATGATCACAATGGACATGTCTATTGGTTGCAATTATCCATGTTCATGTTTTTCTATTCTTTTTAAAGTCCTGTTCATCAACTGTTCATAAGCATTTCTTGCAACACATCCGCAGTTCTTTGCCAATCCACATTTGTTTGCAAATCATCCGCATTTGTTTGCAACGCATCTGCATTTGATTTCAATGCATCCGCATTTAACTTCAAAGCATCCGCATTTGTGCTTAGAGTATCGGCATTTGTTTATAAGTCAACCACATTTGGTGTCAAGGCATCCGCATTTGGTGACAAGTCATCCGTATTTGGTGACAAGTCATCCGCATTTGTTGACAAGTCATCCGCATTTGTGACAGTTCATCCGCATTTGTGACACATCATTCGCATTTATGACAAGTCATCCGCATTTGTGACAAGTCATCCTCATTTGTGACAAGTCATCCGCATTTGTGACAAGTCATCCTCATTTGTTGCCATGTCATCCGCATTTGGTGACAACTCATCCGCATTTGTGTATAACACATCTGCATTTGATGAAGCTTCATCCGCATTTGTTTTGTTCATCCGCATTTGTTTTTAGACTTGAACAAAAACGATTTCACACTGCAGTGCAGGTCAGGAAATCAGCAGTAGCTTTCATTTCTTCATATTTTCTTTGTTTTTAATGATAATCGTGTTCAATTGCATCGAATTTTGAAGGAATAATCCAGTGAATGATTATATATCTTCAAATGGAACCATATTAGAACATATCTAATGATTTCTCTTCTTGATTTTGAGATGAACAAATGTTTTTTCTTATGTTAATCTTGTTCAATTGCGTCACATTTATTTTGGTCATCCGCATTTATTGTTGCTTTCATGATCACAATGGACATCCCTCTTGGTTCCAATCATCCATGTTCATGTTTATCTATTCTTTTTGAAGTCATGTTCATCAACTGTTCATAAGCCTTTCTTCCAACACATCCGCATTTCTTTGCCAATCCGCATTTCTTTGCAAAGCATCTGCATTTGTTTGCAAGGCATTCGCATTTTATTTCAATGCATCCGCATTTGTGCTTAGAGTACCCGCATTTGTTTATAAGTCAACCGCATTTGGTGTCAGGGAATCCACATTTGGTGACAAGTCATCCGCATTTGGTGACAAGTCTTCCGCATTTGTGACCAGTCATCCGCATTTGTGACAAGTCATCCGCATTTGTGACAAGTCATCCGCATTTGGGACAAGTCCTCCACATTTATGACAAGTCATCCACATTTGTGACAAGTCATCTGCATTTGTGACAATTCATCCACATTTGTTGCCAAGTCATCCGCATTTGGTGACAACTCATCCTCATTTGGTGACATCTCATCCGCATTTGTGTATAACACATCCGCATTTGATGAAGCTTTATCCGCATTTGTTTGTTCATCCGCATTTGTTTTCAGACTTGATAAAAAACGATCTCACACTTCAGTGCACGTCGGGAAATCAGCAGTAGCTTCCATTTCTTCATCTTTTATTTGTTTTTAATGATAATCATGTTCAATTTCATCGAATTTTGAAGGAATAATCCAGTGAATCATTATATATCTTCAAATGCTACCATATTAGCACAGATCTAATGAATTCTCTTCTTGATTTTGAGATGAACAAATGTTTTTTTTATGTTAATCTTGTTCAATTGCGTCGCATTTGTTTTGTTCATCCGCATTTTTTTTGTTCATGATCACAATGGACATGCCGGTTGGTTGCAATCATCCATGTTCATGTTTTTCTATTGTTTTTGAAGTCGTATTCAACAACTCTTCGTAAGAATTTCTTGCAACACATCCGCATTTCTTTGCTAATCCACATTTGTTTGCAAAGCATCCGCATTTGTTTGCAAGGCATTCGTATTTGATTTCAATGCATCCACATTTAACTTCAAAGCATCCGCATTTAACTTCAAAGCATCCGAATTTGTGCTTAGAGAACCCGCCATTTGTGACATGTCATCCGCGTTTGGTGACAAGTCATCCGTATTTGTGACAAGTCATTCGTATTTGTGACAATCATCTGAATTTTTGACAAGTCATCCTCATTTATGACAAGTCATCCGCATTTGTGACAAGTCATCCGCATTTGTGACAAGTCATCCGCATTTGTGACAAGTCATCCGCATTTGTTGTCAAGTCATTCGCATTTGGTGACAACTCATCCGCATTTGTGTATAACACATCCGCGTTTGATGAAGCTTCATCCGCATTTGTTTTGTTCATCCGCATTTGTTTTGTTCATCCACATTTGTTTTGTTCATCCGCATTTGTTTTCAGACTTGAACAAAAACGATTTCACACTACAGTGCAGGTCCGGAAATCAGCAGTAGCTTCCATTACTTCATCCTTTCTTTGTTTTTAATGATAATCATGTTTAATTGCATCGAATTTTGAAGGAATAATCCAGCGAATGATTATATATCTTCAAATCATTCCATATTAGAACAGATCTAATGAATTCTCTTCTTGATTTTGAGATGAACAAATATTTTTTTATGTTAATCTTGTTCAATTGCGTCGCATTTGTTTTGTTCATTCGCATTTTTTTGCTTTCATGATCACAATGGACATGCTTGTTGGTTGCAATCATACATGTTCATGTTTTTCTATTATTTATGAAGTCCTGTTCATCAACTGTTCATAAGCATTTCATGCAACACATCCGCATTTCTTTGCCAATCCGCATTTGTTTTCAAGGCATCCGCATTTGATTTCAATGCATCCACATTCAACTTCAAAGCATCCACATTTGTGCTTAGAGTACCCGCATTTGGTGTCAAGACATCCGCATTTGGTGACAAGTCATCCGCATTTTGTGACAAGTCATCCACATTTGTGACAAGTCATTCGCATTTGTGAAAAGTCATCCGCATTTGTGACAAGTCATCCGCATTTATGACAAGTCATCCGCATTTGTGACAAGTCATCCGCATTTGTGACAAGTCATCCGCATTTGTTGCCAAGTCATCCGTATTTGGTGACAACTCATCTACATTTGTGTATAACACATCCGCATTGGATGAAGCTTCATCTGCATTTGTTTTGTTCATGCGCATTTGTTTTCAGACTTGAACAAAAATGATTTCACACTGCAGTGCAGGTCGGGAAATTAGCAGTAGCTTCCATTTCTTCATCTTTTCTTTGCTTTTAATGATAATCGTGTTCAATTGCATCGAATTTTGAAGGAATAATCCAGTGAATGATAATATATCTTCAAATCGTACCATATTAGAATAGATCTAATGATTTCTCTTCTTGATTTTGAGAGAACAAATGTTTTTTTATGTTAATCTTGTTCAATTGCGTTGCATTTGATGAAGCTTCATCCGCATTTGTTTTCAGACTTGAACAAAAATGATTTCTCACTGCAGTGCAAGTGGGGAAATCA
Source organism: Flaveria trinervia (assembly GCA_025506515.1). Classification (NCBI taxonomy): domain Eukaryota; kingdom Viridiplantae; phylum Streptophyta; class Magnoliopsida; order Asterales; family Asteraceae; genus Flaveria; species Flaveria trinervia. The sequence goes on from CM046444.1 coordinate 78,713,823, forward strand.
ACAGTAGCTTCCATTTCCTCATCTTTTCTTTGTTTTTAATGATAATCGTGTTCAATTGCATCGAATTTTGAAGGAATAATCCAGTGAATGATTATATATCTTCAAAGCGTACCATATTAGAACAGATCTAATGATTTCTCTTCTTCATTTTGAGATGAACAAATGTTTTTTTGATGTTAATCTTGTTCAATTGCGTTGCATTTGTTTTGTCCATCCTCATTTTTTTTGGTTTTTTTTACTTTCATGATCACAATGGACATGCATGTTGGTTGCAATTATCCATGTACATGTTTTTCTATTTTCTTTGAAGTCTTGTTCATCAACTGTTCATAAGCATTTCTTGCAACCCATCCGCATTTCTTTGCCAATCCGCATTTGTATGCAAAGCATCCGCATTTGTTTGCAAGGCATCCACATTTGATTTCAATGCATCCGCATTTAACTTCAAAGCATCCGCATTTGTGCTTAGAGTACCCGAATTTGTTTATATGTCAACCGCATTTGGTGTCAAGGCATTCACATTTGGTGACAAGTCATCCGCATTTGGTGACAAGTCATCCGCATTTGTGACAAGTCATCCGCATTTGTGACAAGTCATCCGCATTTATGACAAGTCATCCGCATTTGTGACAAGTCATCCGCATTTGTGACAAGTCATCCGCATTTGTAACAAGTCATCCGCATTTGTTGCCAATTCATCCGCATTTGGTGACAACTCATCCGCATTTTTGTATAACACATACACATTTCAAGAAGCTTCATCCGCATTTGTTTTGTTCATCTGTATTTGTTTTCAGACTTGAACAAAAATGATTTCACACTGCAGTGCAGGTCGGGAAATCAGCAGTAGCTTCCATTTTCTTCATCTTTTGTCTGTTTTTAATGATTATCGTGTTCAATTGCATCGAATTTTGAAGGAATAATCTAGTGAATGATTATATATCTTCAAATGGTACCATATTAGAACAGATCTAATGATATCTCTTCTTGATTTTGAGATGAACAAATGTTTGTTTTGATGTTAATCTTGTTCAATTGCGTCGCATTTGTTTTGTTCATCCGCATTTTTTTTGTTTTTTTTACTTTAATGATCACAATGGACATGCTTGTTGCTTGTAATTATCCACGTACATGTTTTTCTATTCCTTTGGAAGTCCTGTTCATCAACTGTTCCTAAGCAGTTCTTGCAACACATCCACATTTCTTTGCCAATCCGCATTTGTTTGCAAAGCATCTGCATTTGTTTTCAAGGGATCCGCATTTGATTTCAATGCATCCGCATTTAACTTCAAAGCATCCGCATTTGTGCTTATAGTACACGCATCTGTTTATAAGTCAACCGCATTTGGTGTCAAGGCATCCACATTTGGTGACAAGTCATCCGCATTTGGTGACAAGTCATCCGCATTTATGACAAGTCGTCTGCATTTGTGACAAGTCATCCGCATTTGTGACAAGTCATCCGCATTTATGACAAGTCATCCGCATTTGTGACAAGTCATCCGCATTTCTGACAAGTCATCCGCATATGTTTCCAAGTCATCCGCATTAGGTGACAACTCATCCGCATTTGTGTATAACACATCCGCATTTGATGAAGCTTCATCCGCATTTGTTTTGTTCATCAGCATTTTTTTCAGACTTGAACAAAAACGATTTCACACTGCAGTACAAGCTGGGAAATCAGCAGTAGGTTCCACTTCTTCATCTTTTCTTTGTTTTTAGTGATAATCATGTTCAATTTCATTGAATTTTGAAGGAATAATCCAGTGAATGATTATATATCTTCAAATCGTACCATATTAGAACAGATCTAATGATTTCTCTTCTTGATTTTGAGATGAACACATGTTTTTATTGATGTTAATCTTGTTCAATTGTGTCGCATTTGTTTTGTTCATCCGCATTTGTTTTGTTTTTTTTACTTTCATGATCACAATGGACACGCCTGTTGGTTGCAATTATCCATGTTTTTCTATTTTATTTGATGTCTTGTTCATCAACTGTTCATAAGCATTTCTTGCAACACAACTGCATTTCTTTGTCAATCCGATTTGTTTGCAGGCATCCGCATTTTTTTGCAAGGCATCCGCATTTGATTTCAATGCATCCGCATTTAACTTCAAAGCATCCGCATTTCTGCTTAGAGTACCCACATTTGTTTATAAGTCAACCGCATTTGGTGTCAAGGCATCCGCATTTGCTGACAAGTCATCAGCATTTGGTGACAAGTCATCCGCATTTGTGACAAGTCATCCGCATTTGTGACAAGTCATCCGCATTTGTCACAAGTCATCCGCATTTGTGACAAGTCATCCGCATTTGTGACAAGTCATCCGCATTTGTGACAAGTCATCCCCATTTGCGACAAGTCATCCGGATTTGTTGCCAAGTCATCCGCATTTGGTGACAACTCATCTGCATTTGTGTATAACACATCCGCATTTGATGTAGTTTCATCCGCATTTGTTTTGTTCATCCACATTTGTTTTCAGACTTGAAGAAAAATGATTTCACACTGTAGTGCAGGTCGGTAAATCAGCAGTAGCTTCCATTTCTTGATCTTTTCTTTATTTTTAATGATAATCATGTTCAATTTCATCGAATTTTGAAGGAATAATCCAGTGAATGATTATATATCTTCAAATGGTACCATATTAGAACAGATCTAATGATTTATCATCTTGATTTTGAGATGAACATATGTTTTTATTGATGTGAATCTTGTTCAATTGCGTCGCATTTGTTTTGTTCATCCGCATTTGTTTTGTTTTTTTACGTTCATGATCACAATGGACACGCCTGTTGGTTACAATTATCCATGTTCATGTTTTTCTTTTTTTTGAAGTCTTGTTCATCAACTGCTCATTAGCATTTCTTGCAACACAACTGGATTTCTTTGCCAATCCGATTTGTTTGCAAGGCATCCGCATTTGTTTGCAAGGCATCCGCATTTGATTTCAATGCATCCGCATTTAACTTCAAAGCGTCCGCATTTGTGCTTAGAATACCCGCATTTGTATATAAGTCAACCACATTTGGTGTCAAGGCATCCGCATTTGGTATCAAGTCATCAGCGTTTGGTGACAAGTCATCCGCATTTGTGACAAGTCATCCGCATTTGTGACAAGTCATCCGCATTTGTGACAAGTCATCCGCATTTGTGACAAGTCATCGGCATTTGTGACAAGTCATCCACATTTGTGACAAGTCATCCGCATTTGCGACAAGTCAACCGGATTTGTTGCCAAGTCATCCGCATTTGGTGACAACTCATCTGCATTTGTGTATAACACATCCGTATTAGATGAAGCTTCATCCGCATTTGTTTTGTTCATCCGCATTTGTTTTCAGATTTGAAGAAATACGATTTCACACTGCAGTGCAGGTCGGGAAATCAGCAGTAGCTTCCATTTCTTCATCTTTTCTTTTTTCTAATGATTATCGTGTTCAATTGCATCGAATTTGGAAGGAATAATCTAGTGAATAATTATATATCTTCAAATAGTACCATATTAGAACAGATCTAATGATTTCTCGTCTTGATTTTGAGATGAACAAATGTTTTTTTTATGTTAATCTTGTTCAAGTGTGTCGCATTTGTTTTGTTCATCCGTATTTTTTTTGTTCCTCATCACAATGGACATGGCTGTTGGTTGCAATCATCCATGTTCATGTTTTTCTATTCTTTTTGAAGTCCTCTTCAAGAACTGTTCATAAGAAATTCTTGCAACACATCCGCATATCTTTGCCAATCCGCATTTGTTTGCAAAGCATCCGCATTTGTTTGTAAGGCATTCCCATTTGATTTCAATGCATCCGCATTTAACTTCAAAGCATCCGCATTTAACTTCAAAGCATCCGCATTTGTGCTTAGAGTACCCGCATTTGTTTATAAGTCAACCGCATTTGGTGTGAAGGTATCCCATTTGTTGACAAGTCATCCGCATTAGGTGACAAGTCATCCGCATTTGTGACAGGTCATCCGCATTTGTGACAGGTCATCCGAATTTGTGACAAGTCATCCGCATTTATGATAGGTCATCCGCATTTGTGACAAGTCATCCGCATTTATGACCAGTCATCTCTTAGGACCTGGTATTTGAACGAAATACCTGGAGATTAGCGTGTAAACCAGATCAAATAGTGTGGAATCCTATTTGATTGGCGATCCAATCAGTGAGAACACACGAAGAATCAATCAAGAATTGAAACTAACGTTAGAAATCGATTAGGAATCAATCTAATGTGTTCTATGAACTTGGAGAACGAAATGTGAGGGTTCTGGACGGCTAGAGTACGTCTGGAATCGTAATTAATCAAAATCCTTTATTTTTCAAGAATCGGGTTGTATTTATAGCTTGGTATTATTCAATCGTGCGACTGAATAATTAGTATGGTTCATTTGTGTGATTGAACCATGCGGTTGATTCATCCGCACGACTGAGTGTTCAGTCATGCGACTGAGCCAATCTTATTTGTCAATCATACGACTAATCCAGTCTCCCGGTTCAGTCGTGTGACTGAGTCATTCGTATGAAGTTATTCATGCTTATGGCCCATTCGCATGGGCCATTCGCATGAGAACTTCATTATGTTAAGTTTGAATGTATTAATTAATAAACATTATGTGTAACCATTCAAACAATCGCTAACCTAATTAACCAATTTAATATCAACTCATTAATGAAATATTATCATTACAAATCACAAACAACCAATATCATTTCATTATCATATCAAATTACACCAGAATCAGACAAACAAGATCTATTACATTTCATATCATGATCTAGGGACATACATGTATCAACAAACTCCCCCTTGGACCTAGATCTCTCTAATCTCTTGTTTTCTGCATAACCTCCTTGTATTTCTTGTGCTTCTCCTCTTTTGTGACTCTCGTGTGAATCTCAAACGCGAAGCAGAGTCGTATAACGTTCTGGAACTGGAGGGATTGTACAATATCTTGTGTATCATAGAACAGTGGCCACTTGTATAGCGTATAGACTTCACTTTCCGACAAGTTTGTAAGCCACATCGGGTTGAATACCCTGATAGTAGCCATTTGTCCCTCTTTGCTTAAGACTATGACTGCTTCAGCTGTTCTCCAATCATAGTACCACCACTTAAAATGTGGAGTGAAATCCTATGGCATTTCCCTGAGTGGGATTCTTGACATTGTGCGTGGAGGATTCCACTTCAACACTATCTTAGGCTTGCCAGTAATGGCATCAACCTCAGACCTTCTGATATACCTAGTAGGCTGTTGGGGTCTGAAGTTAACCCATCTAGTGTGGTACTCCTTTAGGGCAACCTCAAACCAGCCTGACATCTTCCTTGGGTCAGCATACAAAAGCTTTAGTTTGGCCTGCTGGTTGAGCTCAAAACCTGGTAGAGTCTTCAGATCATGTGGGAATTTGAAGTACTCTATGCCCTGTTCTCTCTTAACTGCATACGTAGTGAGATCTTCAAAGTACGCCCATGCTATGATCCTTCCTGACACCTTGTGATGTTTCTTGACTCTATAGAGTTTGGTGTAGGAATCCTTCTTTGGTGCAGTACGTTGGACTCTAACTTCTTCAAAACAGGCAGCCCACTCAGCCTTTCGAATGTCGACATCATCATTTGAGGCTTGGGCTGTGTCTTTTGCTTTCTATGTTTCTTGCTCCATATAGTTCAACACCTCAATAGTATCGCTGACAAGGGATTCACCCAGATTAGGACCACATTACCCTCATGCGGTTACACCAGTCATGCGATTGAACTTCATACGCATGGTTCGGTCATGCGTTTAAGCAGTTTGAGCCCTTCAGTCATGCGACTGAAGTTCATCACTCTGTCCATTCGCATGAAGTACTGACTGTTCAATTCAAAATTACTTTTTCACCATTTTTGAGTTTTAGACATCGTTATCTGGTTCATTTGACTCGCAATTCATTCTTAAACCACCTAACATCGTTACTTTCATTTGTTTGAGTCATTTAGCTAGGTTATTTAGTCACTTAAGTCTCGGTTACTTTGCGAGTCCGAATGTACCATTTTTTTCATCAAATTTAAAGTTATGGGAGTGCATCTATACAGTAAATTACCTGTAGAGTCGATGTAGATGGTCAGTAATCAAGAAACAGGGGGTTTTGCGATCAATTGAAATTTTTGCAGAGTTGGGTTAATTCGTGCGATTCAGGGTGATTTTGAAGGTGGTGAGTCTCTGCGACCGACTCCCCTTCTATTTATATTAACCCTAGATTCAATAGTGCGACTGAGCTCATACGCACCTTTCAGTCGTACGAGTGGGACTCAGTCGTGCGATTGGTTCAATCGTCCTTCTTCAGTCGTCCAACTGAATCTCAGTCGTGCGACTGACTCACTCATTCTCCCTTAATCATCCGACTGGCCAATCGTATGGGCCATTCGGTTGAATAGTCCATATTCATGGTCCATTCGTACGAATAGCTTCCATTCGTATGATTGGTCCATACGGATGGTCCATTCGTGCGAATAGGTCATATTTATTAACTTTTCTGCCAATTTGAATATTTAACTTTTTAAAATCCCTTTAATTGCAGAAATTTACGTTATGAGCAGTTGATCATCTTAGACATGATCGTTTTGACTTGAAAACCTTTTTATCACCTCAGACATGACTGATTTAACTTTTAACACATATGTGGTCATCTCAGACATGACCCTGTTAGTGAGTTGATCCCTTACTGATTTTCCTGATGTAATCCAACAAACAAACAAACTAAAACGACTGACTAAATTAGAAAATTAAACTAAAAAATAAAAATTGTTTTTGCTTTTTGTGAGAGATAAGTCCTGAGATGGAAATATACTGGATTTGGTTCTGGAATAGACAACTATAACTTAGATTGACCATACCTGGACCAATTCCATTTTGGAATCATACAGGCAGTTCAAATCAGTTTGGACTTGTTATCATAATCTTTTGATGCTCAATTCTTGGTGTCCATCTAGAGTCATTTGCAACTTTAGGAAATCATACTGAAGCTCTTAGATTACCACATTGAATCAAACTTTCAAGAATTGCAGTCACAATGATTGTCAATATGTTTGTCCACTTAAATCCATACACAGACTTTTCACCCAAACTAGTGATTGTTTTAGGTTTAATTATTTCAACTAACATTTGTGGATCCCACACTTATATGGTAAGCAACATTCCTCAGGAGCTTTTGAGCGGTCTACGGGTATTATTACAAGGAGAGACTATTCTTAGAGCTTTCAAAGAGAAGCCAGTCCTGAGGTCAGTGCCATCGCACAGCAGAGAGGCGGCAACCAACAATGAATTCTAGAATATCTAGGTTATGCTTATCCTCATGTCAGTGCCATCGCACAGTAGAGAGGCACACAACCTATCTCATTGTTAGAGCAGCTTAATTTTATGTTGCACCAAATGCACCAATAACATAAGTCATTAGCTTGATAGCATTTTTATTTCATTTTTTTCGTGCTTTGCTCTATTTATGGTCATCCGCACACATTTGTGGCGTTTAAATGCTCATTACCCCTTATTGGAATATAGTTGAATGTGTTAACAAGTGATAAGATGGGAGCCCACAGTCAGTTGAACCACTTAGTTTGATCTTGAGATCACCAGTCAGGTCTAATCATCTATTGTGTTGAATCTACCCACATATCAATTGTGGTCTAGCAACCTCTAGGTCTATCATCTTCTCTTTTATATTGCTTAGACAACACAGACTTATACTTTGAATTTTTGCACCTTTTCTAAATTAAAATTTCAAGATCCCTCTTGATTTGTTCCTGTGTACTATCATATTCCAAAGGGTTTGAATCGGTATCACAGATACGATCTACCTTTTATCAGCTTTCCACTCCTTCTACCTTGTTTTTTTTTAATGTTAACTTGCTGACTTATTCTCCCCCTAAAATACTAAAATCATAACTGGTTTAATTATTTTAGGATTTTAATAACCAGCAAAAGAACATGAGTTTAAATTAACAGACTAAAATAAACAATAAAATAAAAGGAAAAAATTAACTAACCTACATCGGACTACACATGATCATTATCAGGAATAACATCACTTTTCTTTTTAACGCCGTTGACCTCTAGCAAATATTGAAAACATGGTTTATCAAAAGCTTTAGTGTAGAGGTCAGCGCATTGAAAATCAGTATTAATTTTTACCACATCAATTAATTTCTTTTCAAAACAGTCTCTTATGAAATGGTATTAATACCGATATGTTTGGTCTTAGGATGTTGGACCGGATTTTTAGTTACTGCAATTGCAGCAGAGTTATCAACACAAATAGGAGTAGAGGAGAACTTTAAACCGTAATCTTGCATTTGCTGTTGAATCCAGACGATTTGTGAACACGAACTTGCAGCAGCAACATATTCGGCTTCACAGGTGGACAATGCAACCGATGTCTGTGTCTTACACTGCCAAGTCACTAGTCTTCTCCCAAAGAATTGACACCCTGCGGATGTAGACTTGTAGTTCATCTTGTAGCCTCCGTAATCCGAGTCACTATACGCCGTGAGCTCAAAATCATCATCATGAGGATACCACAACCCAAGTTTGGGTGTACCCTTTAGATAGCAAAAAATCCTTTTGACCCCAATCAGATGATTGACCTTAGGTTTAGCCTGATATCTAGAACATCAACATGTAGCATACATGATATCAGGTCTTGAGGCAGTGAGATACACGAGGGATCCAATCATTCCTCGGTACATCGTGGTATCTACAAGATCTCCATTTTCATCAGGTGCTATGTCGTGATTCGTAGCAAGTGGAGTACCAGCAACAGATGCATTCTCCATGTCAAAGCGATTGAGAATTTCTCCTACGTACTTGGTCTGATGTAGAAAGATCCCATTTGGTGTTTGATCCACCCGTAGCCCGAGAAAGAACTTCATCTCCCCCATAGCACTCATCTCAAACTCTTTCTTCATAACTGCTTCAAACTCTTTGCATAACTCTTCGTTCTTTGAACCGAAAATTAAGTCATTAACATAGATCTGTACGAGCAGTAGGTCGCCATCTTTCTCTTTAATGAACAGCGTGTAGTCAATTACTCCCCTGCGAAAGCCGTGTTTCACTAGATGAGTAGAGAGTTTTTCATACCAAGCTTTTGGAGCATGATGAAGCCCGTATAAAGCCTTGTCGAGCTTGAAGACTCTATCTCGATGATACGGATCTTCAAATCCCTTGGGTTGACTTACATAGACTGTTTCTCTGATTTCCCCATGAAGGAATGCACTATTCACATCTAATTGATAGACTTTAATCTTCATGTATGATGCATAGGCAAGGAATATACGAATGGCTTCCATCCGTGCCACGGGTGCAAACACCTCATTGTAATCAATTCCCTCGACTTGGCGAAAACCCTGAACCACCAGTCGAGCTTTGTTCCTGATAATGACCCCTTGGTCATCCTTCTTGCATTTCAAGACCCATTTGGTGCCAGTTACTTTAGCACCTTTAGGTGTATCAACCAGAGTCCATACACCTAACTTCTTGAACTGAAGAAGTTCTTCTTGCATTGCACTCACCCACTCCTCATCATTTAGTGCTTCACTGACGTATTTTGGCTCAAATTGTGAGACAAAACACCGATAAGCACCATCCTGAATATATCCCTTCTCCATAACTGAGGCGTAATCAGCTGAGTATAGCTGATTTCGGGTTTGTACTCCTGATCTAACATCTCCAATGACATTGTCTAATGGATGATAGACGTTTAGTCGTGATCCTGGAGTAGTAGGAACAACTACCTCAGAGCCAAGATTATGAACATTTGGTTCTGCATCTGAGGTAGTTGGAGTTTGAAGCTCTGAAGTCGAAGGTGCATCACTGGTAGATGCTTGTGGAGTTTTAGGAACTGGAACCTGTTCCGCCTAACTGTTCTGGTTGTCTTCTTCAGCTTCATCTTCAGAGGAGGAGTCACTGTCGTCGACCACTTCCCCTGACTGAGTAGATGATTCTCCCTGTGAGCTAGATGTTGGTGTATTCAAGATATCATACATCATTCGTGTAGCTAACTCGTTATCCAAGGGAGAGAGAGGGATGTTAAAGGACTTGAAGAATCCATCATAGTCGAAAAAGTAGGCGGGTCCTTTGCCAGTAGGTGGTGTGGTATATCGCTGAACGTCAACATTACACCACACTTTTACTAGACCCGTTGAGTTGTTGTAAACTCGCTTGTTCGGTATGTTGTATCCTAGAAAGATGCCTTCATCTGCCTTCTCGCTGAATTTACCCTCTTGTGTCTTCTTCAGAAGTGTGCACGGCGCGCCAAATGATTCGAGATACTCCAAGTTCGGTTTGCGTCTTTGTAGTAGCTCGTAACATGTCATTCCGTGGCGCTTGAGTATCAGGAATCGATTCAGTGTATAACATGCATTCTCCACTACCTCATTCCAGAATTGGATAGGCAGTTTCGAGTCTGCCAGCATAGTCCGTGCTGTCTCTATCAAGCTTCTGTTCTTTCTCTCAGCAACGCCATTCATCTGAGGTGTGTAGGCAGAAGTGAATTGTTGCACAATTCCCTTTTCCTTGCAGTATGTCTCCATCCACTGGTTCTTCAATTCCGTTCCGTTGTCTGAGCGTACTTGTCTAACTTTCAGGTTGTAAAGAGATTCCAGTGTGGTTACCAACTCCTTGAATGACTCAAATGTTTCTGATTTGAATTTCAGAAACATTACCCAAGTGAACCTTGAGTAGTCATCAGTGACCACAAAACAGTACAAGTCGCCTGCAATGCTCTTTGTACTGACTGGACCAAACAGATCCATGTGAAGAAGTTCAAGAGGTAGTTCTGTTGAATGAACTTTCTTTTCCGTATGAGACTTCTTTGTCTGTTTGCCTTTCTTGCAAGCTACACAAAAGTCAGGAAGCTAGAAGTTCTTGACATTAACTCCTCTCACCAGATCCTTCTGAATCAAGTGATTCATCTTCCTTTGACTAATGTGTCCCATTCTCCTATGCGAGGAGATAGAATCCTTTTGAGTAGCTTTAGATAGAAAACACTAAACCTCATGATCCATTGTAGAAGCTGTTGACAAATCCAAGACATAAAGATCTTTATATCTTGAAGCAGTCATCAAAACTTGTTCCTCTGGGATCACGTAGTCTTTCTTTAGTACGTAACACTTCTTGTTGTTGAAGATGACTTTAAATCCCTTATCACAGATTTAGGAAACAGAAAGCGAGTTATTTTGTAGTTGTTGAACGTAGTTCACTTTATCAAACTTAACTTTCTGATTCCCCACTTCTCCCTGGGCTGTGATATAGCCACCCTTGTTTCCAGCAAACGAAACATGTCCTCCTTTTATTTGCTTGACGTTTGATAAAAGAGCTCTGTTTCCTGTCATGTGCCTGGATGCTCCGCTGTCTACTATCCACGTGTTAGTTTCAGCATTGTATCGAACACCCTGCACACACAAAGTAAAGGATTAGTTTGGGTTAGGAACCCAAGCCTTTACTGGCTTGGATTTCCCTGAGGCATCACACATCATAAATTCTACCCATTGACCCTTAGAGGAAGAGGGTAGCTCAGGTTCCTTCTTGTCATTATTATCAGACACAGAGGATGTCTTCTCCTTCCATAATCCAGATTTGTGCAAGGCCTATTTGTGATAAACAGTCGACTGACTTACAGGTTGAATTTTAGATTCACTGGTTCTTCTAGGTGGAGTAAGAGAAATTCTCTTAGAAGACCTAGGCTTTGAAACCTGAAGTTCACTCTTCTTCCTAGGTGTCTGATAGCAGTGACAATAGGAGGCAATGTGTCCATATTCACCACAGTTGTAGCACAACCTGCTATCAACTTTATGATTAAACTTTCTTTGTGGAGAGATGTGTGACACTCTAGTAACATAACTCACACTAGGTTTTGACTCTGGTTCTGATTCTTTGGTTGTTTTCTCGATATGTGAAAGATTAACCTTAGAAGTCTTTTTAGGTCCTGATTTGACTTTGTTTGACCTTGACTTTAAATTAACCTTTTCCCACTCCTTTTTCTAGATTAACACAAGGCAATTTATCCTTTTCCTTTGAAGTGGCCTTCTTTTGTTTGTTTCCAGAGTCAAGAGATGAGCATAAGGAATCTGAATCACTAACAAGAGGAGTAGACACCATATGATCTTTGTGGGATTATTATTTATCGGTCTAGTTTTAGCGTTCATCAACGTCTCAGGTGGTGGTGGAACCACTTTATAACCCAATCCCTCCCCGTTGTTCCTTTCTCTCACTAAGTGTTGGACTATGTGTGAAGAACTAGTCCAACTGTGCAGTTTCTGTTTTAATGACTTTACTTCTACTTCTAGAACTGCCTTTTCCTTCTTAGTGTCTTCTAGGGAGTTTAGATAATACCTAATGTCATTAGCTTGGTTGAAAGCAACTACTTCGGTTTCCCTAAGCTGTTTAGTCAAAAGGTCTATCTTTTCTTTATAACTGTGCTCATTTTGTTTTAATACCCTATTAGCCTCAGTGCATAGTTGCAAATCTTTTACTAAGTTATCATTATGATCTAATAACCTAGCAAATTTACCATCTATGCTATTCCTAAAGGTATCACAATGACAACAAGCATGATTATTAAACATTTGGTCAGTAGTACTTACCTGAGTTGATTCAGAAGAATCAGCCATCAACGCAGCATCAGATGTCTCAAGTTCAGGTGATTCTCTCTTTTTTGTCCCTGATGTGGTAGTCACCTCTTTAGGCTTATAACTGACCTCGGTTGCAGTTGCTTCTTCACTATGTGACATCGCTATCTCAACTGCTAGATCTCCTTCACTAGCGGAATCACTGTCAATATCTTCTACACTTGCAATGTTTGATTCCCCTGGTGAGACAAACCTAAAGCTCCAATCCTGTCCTTCATCATCATGAGCAGTCAAGGCTTTTGAATCCTTGGTTGATGAAGTAGAACTGGTAGCTTGCTTGTCTTGACGAGTGAAGGATGAGAACGGGTTCCCGTTACCCGTCTTCTTAGGCTTGACACATTCTCTTTTGAAGTGCCCTTTCTCTCCACAGTTGAAGCAGGTCACTTTGCTCTTGTCAAAGCCAAATATGGTATCCTTAGTAGCTCCCAAGTTCTGTCCGGTTTGTTTTACAAACTTCTTTGCCCTCCGGACAGCACTAGCTAAAGCCCACATTATATCCATCCTCTCAAGCTCCATTTCGTCCACCTGCTCATAGTCCTCGTCTGCCAGATGGCAGTTTCCAATCTTCCCAGCAACAAGTTCATCATAAGAATGGACCATTGCACCCAAAAGATCCATGTGTTCTCGAGCTACTTCCACAGTCATATTTCCGAGATTCTCGGTCTTCAGTTTAGTAGCACTTGATTTGGATCCAATATAGTCGAAACAAGAAAGACCTGATGTGTCTGATCCTGAAGGAGATGCATGTGAAGGACCCGATGAGCTAGACACAAATGCAGTCTGGAGAGGTGCTCCAGATGTCTTAGCTTGAGGCGTGGCATTGTATAAAGCTGGATTTTGATTGTATGAAGACTTCTGAGCTCTGTACTTCATCCTAAGTGACTCTTCTCGCAACTTAAGAATGAAGTCATTAATATCCAGTTTTGCCAGCATTCCATTCTGTCTAAGATTAGACACGAATGAAGCCCACTTTTCAGGCAATCCGTCTGCAAAATTAGTAAATTTCTCTTCCATGGTAGTAGCCACCCCATGTGTATGCAGTTCACTCATCAGATGGTAGAATCTATCTATAACATCGTCCAAACTCTCATTTCCCATCGATGAGAAGTTATCGAATTCCTTCTTTAACTCCTTAGCCTTGATTGCCATCAACGAAGCATTCCCGTCGTACCTCTTTTCTACCTCATCCCAAAGTTTCTTGGACTGCTTATTTTCTGAGTGCTGGTGGAATACGTCTTTAGGAATAGATTGTGTAATCAATGCATAAACTCTTTTTTCTGCATTGTATTTGACTTTCTGCATGTCTGTCATCCCTCCTAACGTTAGCTTAACTCCATCAGCTCCCACCGGTGTACTATATCCAATCTCGATGGCTTCCCACAGATTCGGATCCACTCCGTTGAGGTAGATCTCAAACCGTTGTTTCCAGTGGGGAAACTCATCTAACGTCAAGAGCTTTGGTGGTTTATTATGATTACCCACCTCACTCTCAAGCAACAGCGGGTTCTGTATCCTAGACACCTTTCCAGTAGTAAAGGCTGACATTTGATCTTCCATTCCGAATAACTTTAAGTCTAATAACTTTAAGTCTAATAAAACAAATTGTCACTGGGCCGACTGAAGGGTGCGAATGGTCTAGTCGTGCATATGAACTCTACGACTGGTTCAATCGTGCAGCTGAACTAAGCGATTAGCTTAGTCGTGCGAATGAATCTGATGCGTATGAATAGTACGACCGAAAGTTTCAATCGTACGAATGGAGATGCGACTATGTCCAATCGTGCGTCTGAGCAATGCGAATGAGGTCCAGTCGTGCGAATGGCTCACTCGTGCGACTCAAGCTGCTGTTTTGCGAAAATTTCTAGGTTAAACGTGTTTTAGCTGTAAAAATTCGAACTTTCGAAAGGTCTTATCGCCTAAGTCCGTAGAAACCAAACTTTGATGAGCAGGGAACATCCAAGATCACTTTTGACATAAAAGATTGTGTTTTTAGTGCAAAAACACAAGCTTTTTATCAATATTGATTGAATCACACGTAATCAAGAGCCTATAGCTCTGATACCACTTGTTAGGACCTGGTATTTGAACGAAATACCTGGAGATTAGCATGTAAACCAGATCAAATAGTGCGGAATCCTATTTGATTAGCGATCCAATCAGTGAGAACACACGAAGAATCAATCAAGAATTGAAACTAACGTTAGAAATCGATTGGGAATCGATCTAAAGTGTTCTATGAACTTGGAGAACGAATTGTGAGGGTTCTGGACGGTTAGAGTACGTCTGGAATCGTAATTAATCAAAAGCCTTTATTTTTCACGAATCGGGTTGTATTTATAGGTTGGTATTATTCAATCGTGCGACTGAATAATTAGTATGGTTCAGTCGTGCGATTGAACCATGCGGTTGATTCATCCGCACGACTGAGGGTTCAGTCGTGCGACTTAGCCAATCTTATGTGTCAATCATACGACTAATCCAGTCTCCCGGTTCAGTCGTGTGATTGAGTCATTCGTATGAAGTTATTCATGCTTATGGTCCATTCGCATGGGCCATTCGCATGAGAACTTCATTATGTTAAGTTTGAATGTATTAATTATTAAACATTATGTGTAACCATTCAAACAATCGCTAACCTAATTAACCAATTTAATATCAACTAATTAATGAAATATTAGTCATTACAAATCACAAACAACCAATATTATTTCATTAATCATAACAAATTACACCAGAATCAGATAAACAAGATCTATTACATTTCATATCATGACACAAGGACATACATGTATCAACATCATCCGCATTTGTGACAAGTCATCCGCATTTGTTGCCAAGTCATCCGCAATTGGTCACAACTCATCCGCATTTGTGTATAACACATCCGCATTTGATGAAGCTTCATCCGCATTTGTTTTGTTCATCTGCATTGGTTTTCACACATGAACCAAAAAAATTCACACTACAGTGCAGGTTGGGAAATCAGTAATAGCTTCCACTTCTTCATCTTTTCTTTGTTTTTAATGACAATCGTGTTCAATTGCATCGAATTTTGAAGGAACAATCTAGTGAATGATTATATATCTTCAAATCGTACCATATTAGAACAGATCTAATGATTTCTCTTCTTGATTTTGAGATGAACAAATGTTTTTTTTATGTTAATCTTGTTCAATTGCGTCGCATTTGTTTTGTTCATCCACATTTTTTTTGCTTTCATGATCACAATGGACATGTCTGTTCATTGCAATCATCCATGTTCATGTTTTTCTATTCTTTTTGAAGACCTGTTCATCACCTGTTCATAAGCATTTCTTGCAACACATCCGCATTTCTTTGCCAATATGCATTTGTTTGCAAGGCATCCGCATTTGTTTGCAAGGCATCCACATTTGATTTCAATGCATCCGCATTTAACTTCAAAGCATCCGCATTTCTACTTAGAGTAGCCGCATTTGTTTATAAGTCAACCGCATTTGGTGTCAAGGCATCCGCATTTGGTGACAAGTCATCAGCATTTGGTGACAAGTCATCCGCATTCGTGACAAGTCATCCGCATTTGTGACAAGTCATCCGCATTTGTGTCAAGTCATCCGCATTGATGACAAGTCATCCGCATCTGTGACAAGTCATCCGCATTTGTGACAAGTCATCCGCATTTGTCACAAGTCATCCGCATTTGTTGCCAAGTATCCGCATTTGGTGACAACTCATCTGCATTTGTGACACATCTGCATTTTATGAAGCTTCATCCGCATTTGTTTTCAGAGTTGAACAAAAACGATTTCACACTACAGTGCACGTCGGGAAATCAGCAGTAGCTTCCATTTCTTCATCTTTTCTTTGTTTTTAATGATAATCGTGTTCAATTGCATTGAATTTTGAAGGAATAATCCAATGAATGATTATATATCTTCAGATCGTACCATATTAGAACAGATCTAATGATTTCTCTTCTTCATTTTGAGATGAACAAATGTTTTTTTAATGTTAATCTTGTTCAATTGCGTCGCATATGTTTTGTTCATCCACATTTTTTGGCTTTCATGATCACAATGGACATGCCTGTAGGTTGCAATCATCCATGTACATGTTTTTCAATTCTTTTTGAAGTCCTGTTCATCAACTGTTCATAAGCATTTCTTGCAACACAACCGCATTTCTTGCAACACATCCGCATTTCTTTGCCAATCCGCATTTGTTTGCAAAGCATCCGCATTTTTTTGCAAGGCATCCACATTTTATTTTAATGCATGCGCATTTAACTTTAAAGCATCCGCATTTGTTCTTAGAGTACCCGCATTGGTTTATAAGTCAACCGCACTTTATGTCAAGGCATCCGCATTTGGTGATAAGTCATCCACATTTGTGACAAGTCATCTGCATTTGTGACAAGTCATCCGCATTTGTGACAAGTCATCCGCATTTGTGACAAGTCATCCGCATTTGTGACAAGTCATCCGCATTTGTGACAAGTCATCCGCATTTATGACCTAACATCCGCATTTGTGACAAGTCATCCGCATTTTTGACAAGTCATCCGCATTTGTTTCCAAGTCATCCGCATTTGGTGACAACTCATCTGCATTTGTGTATAACATATCCACATTTGATGAAGTTTCATCCGCATTTGTTTTGTTCATCCGTATTTTTTTCGGACTTGAACAAAAACGATTTCACACTGCAGTGCAGGTCGGGAAATCAGCAGTAGCTTCCATTTCTTCATCTTTTCTTTTTTCTAATGATTATCGTTTTCAATTGCATCGAATTTGGAAGGAATAATCTAGTGAATAATTATATATCTTCAAGTGGTACCATATTAGAACAGATCTAATGATTTCTTTTCTTGATTATGAGATGAACAAATGTTTGTTTTGATGTTAATCTTGTTCAATTGCGTCGCATTTGTTTTGTTCATCCACATTTTTTTTGTTCATGATCACAATGGACATGCCTATTGGTTGCAATCATCCATGACAACTCATCTGCTTTTGTGACAAGTCATCCGCATTTGTGACAAGTCATCCGCAT